>JAJOZX010012185.1:0-106378 GCA_023014485.1 Bathynomus jamesi
GATGAAGTCCCAATAATAGTCAGCTCCAATCAAAAGACTAATATCTTCTGTTCCCTCAAACTTATTATGGCCCAAATTAATTCCTTTAACTTGCAATTCTTGGACACATGCCATATCTAAACAAGTAGTGACTGGAGCACAAAGTTCCTCAATCTCTACAGCTTGGACCTTGATAGTGGGACTTTGCGGTAACAACCCTTTAACCAGAACTTCTACCTTCTTAAATTTGGTTCGGTTTTGAACGGAACCCCCAAACCCAGAAATTCTTAAATTTTCCCTCTTAAGTTCTTTAAACTTCAATTTTCTGGAAATTCTGGTCTTAATAAAATTACACTGGCTACCACTATCAAACAACACTCTTACAGTAGCTTCTCCCTCATTCCCAATTAATAAGGCTGCAGTTGTTTGCAATAATCCCCCTTTACTTTTACTCCCTTGCATAGCAGTGGCATGTGCCACTGATGTCTCTACTTCTGGGGTAGGCCTACTAAGAGTGTTTTCACACAATAATGGCTGATGCCTACCATGACATTTTTTGCACAAAATTTTAAACTTACAAAACCTTGCTCTCTGACCTTTCAAAAAACACTTAAAACATGCTGTGGACTTAGTTACCCTGTCCTTTCTCTCCTCAAAGGGTAAGGCCTCAGCCACTTCACATTTATATGACTTGTGGTTGCCTTCGCAAAATATGCATTCCTTGATTCCCTTTAATTTATTCTCAGAGGAGGCATGTAGAGCTGACACTGTACCTGGGCTATTCTTTTTTGTGGAAACTTTGGTGCTGTGCCTGGCTTTGTCCCCTTGTTTACCATCCCACTGTGCAAACTCAACTCCCTCTCGTCTTGCTAATTCTGTGCCTAAAGACTTAACATCTGCTGAAGGGGGATGTACACATGTTCTGCAGAGTGTCCCCTACTCAATTCAAGCAAAATTGAGCTAGGCAATTTAGACTCCAGTGTAGGAACCAACATTATACCATACTTTTCCATTCCTACACCCAAGTTGTCCAGGGACCTAGTTCTAATTTCAAATTCATCATATAACTGCCGTAACTCCTTGACACTATTAGGATTATTAACAGGAGGTATAGCTAAAAGTGCACGGAGGTGGCTTTTAATTAAGATCTCTGGCTTACCAAACCGTTTCTTTAATATATCCCAAGCCACATTATAATTAGCCTCTGTTAATGCTAATCCTGCTATAGTCTTTGCTGCCTCCCCTTCCAAGAGGGACCGCAAATAATTAAACTTCTCCACGGCACTTAACACTTGACTAGAATGAACTGCTGATTGAAAACTGTCTGCCCATCCTTGCCATTCCTGAATACTCCCAGAAAATGTTTTGAGTACAAGCCTCGGTAATTGAACTACAGATCTGTTAACCTTAACTTCACAGCATCATTTGTTGAGTGTTGTTTTTCATTATTAGACCTGGTCTCTAACTGTACTGAGCTGCTAAACTCTTTTGCTCGGAGGCCTACGTTAATTGTATCATCAATAATCTCTTCAAAGTAAATTATGTTATTTTCTATTTCATCCTCTTCTATAAGAGCCTCAATTTTAACATTTACCTCACTTAGAGCAACCTTTTTAGTTTGTAAGAGTCCGGTTTTATTTATTATAGACCTTTACAAGTTTACGTAGATAATTAACTAAATGCCAAAAAATTGTATGACAAGGTTGTCATTGTGGCTATTATTATTACTATTATTATTACTATTATTATTAGTTTACTATTACTATTAGTTTATTATTATTGTTATTAGAGTTATATTATTAGTGTTACATATCATTTGTACTATTATTTGTATTATTACATATTTATTATTATAATCAGTATTATTTGCAGACTGTTATATATTAGCTAAACGGGCCATTATTTAATCTCGCATTTATATGTCCATCAAAGTTGTTACGGGTAAAAATCCCCTTTGCATTTACAAATAATTGTTGCATATAGTTATTAATTGTTGTCAATAAAATACAAAATTCATATTGATGATTTTATAATCTGTCCTTCCCTTCTTTTATTAAAATTAATTTTGCGCCGCACTGCTGGATGCCAATCTAGCATTTGGGAGCTGGTCACCAGCGCCCAAATGCTAGATTGGCATCCAGCAGTGCGGCGCAAAATTAATTTTAATAAAAGAAGGGAAGGACAGATTATAAAATCATCAATATGAATTTTGTATTTTATTGACAACAATTAATAACTATATGCAACAATTATTTGTAAATGCAAAGGGGATTTTTACCCGTAACAACTTTGATGGACATATAAATGCGAGATTAAATAATGGCCCGTTTAGCTAATATATAACAGTCTGCAAATAATACTGATTATAATAATAAATATGTAATAATACAAATAATAGTACAAATGATATGTAACACTAATAATATAACTCTAATAACAATAATAATAAACTAATAGTAATAGTAAACTAATAATAATAGTAATAATAATAGTAATAATAATAGCCACAATGACAACCTTGTCATACAATTTTTGCTTGCTGGCGCGGTGCTTTCAAATAATACGATGTGTGAACAGCGTCCTTTGTGTTGTCGTTTCACATAAGTTTGTTTTTACTATACAATTTTACCAACAAGCCAAAATAATCCTTAAAAGCCAATTCATGTCTAGTCACACCACACTGAATTCTTAAGAATTAAATTTGATCACTGGACATATTTAACTTGTATTTATTTATTTATTTAGATTTAAATATTTCACTCGTGCCAATTTGTGGCAGTTTTCACTAATAAAGAATAATCTTGTGGTGCAAGGCACTACAAGTACTGCCCCCCAAAAACATGGTTGTCAGGGGTAAAAAAAAAAACTTAAATGTCAAAGCGCACTGGCTTACGAATGACTCTTCCAGAACGAGTCATTGTTTGCTTTGGATGGCAATATCCTGCAGCACTGGTTCTGAAGGTATGGATGGTGCTACAGGTGCAGTAGGACATTGGGGGAAGGGGATTCTTGGTGCCTGTGCAATGGGGCCACTGGCTGGTTCAAAGACAGTTGGTTGCGATAATGAAGGAGAATTGGAAGAGGGATGATAGATTGTTGTACCCTTGGATCAGGTGGTGGTACATAGGATTTAGGAAGGGTAGATTGCTGTACCTGTATATGAGATGAAGGTGCAGAAGATTGAGAGGGATAGGTTGCTGTACCTGTATTTGAGGTGGAGGTACAGAAGATTGAGGAGGGATAGGTTGCTGTACCTGTATTTGAGGTGGAGGTACAGAAGATTGAGGAGGATAGGATCTTTTGTTGGAGAAAAATCAAGGTATGCTGGTTTCAAGCGGTCCACAGAAACGGTTTCACGCTTGCCCACCTTGTCGATGATGAAAGTTTTGGTTTACGGTCTAGCACAAGGAAGGGACCATCATAGGGACAGTGAAGAGGGTAGCGGTGAGCATCATGTCTCAAGAAAACATGTGTGCAAGTTTGTAAATCAGGGGAAAAAGGTAGTTTGTGAAGTGGAAGTTCTAGGTGCTGTGGGACGAATTTGCTTCATAACAGAGCGTAATGTCTTGACATACGAAGCAGGATCACATGGGGAATGGGTGTAGGTGTGAAAAATTCTCCAGGTAACCGGAGTGTGGTACCGTAAACTAATTCTGCTGCAGAGCATGCAAGATCAGTCTTCAGAGCAGTACGAATTCCGAGTAGATTAGGGGTAGCCGGTCCACCCATGTAGTAGATGGATCAGTGGCTCGCAAGGAACTTTTAAGTTGACGATGGAAGCGTTCTACCACCCCATTGGATTGCGGGTGATAGCTTGTTGTTCTGATGCGCTCAGTCCCAAGAAGGAGCATGAGTTCCTTCCATAAGGCCGATTCAAATTGAGCACCTCTGTCTGTGCAAATGGTTGCAGGTATTCCAAAACGGGAAACCCAACATGAAACAAAGGCATGAGCTACTGCAGAAGTACAAGAAGTCAAAGGAACAGCTTCTGGCCATCTTGTGAACCTATCAATGACAGTGAGAAGATAGGTATAACCTCGAGAAGAATAGAGGGGGCCGACTATGTCTAGATGTATGGCCTCAAAACGAGCCTTTGGCAAAGGAAAGGTACCAATTCTGACTTGTGTGTCGGTGAACTTTGGCACGCTGACATTGAAGGCAAATCGAGTCCAATTGCGGATATCTTTGTTCATACTTGGCCATACAAATCTAGCTGCAATTAATTTTTGGGTGGCTTTAATTCCCGGGTGAGAAAGGGAATGAAGTTTAGCAAAAACAGCTCTTCGCAGCCCTTGTGGGCCCAACGGTCGAATATGCTCAGTCGAGACGTCACACAAAATGTAAGTCTGACTTGGGTTCAACTGGTAAAGAGCGGACTTGCAACGAAGTGGGTGAATTAATAAGAGCTTGGAGGTCTGTATCCGTGGACTGAGCCTTAGCCATCTCTGAAAGGTTGATGTGGAGAGTCCAGGGTCAGAAATTGCTGAGATGCGAGATAGAGCATCCGGCACAACATTCAAAGACCTGAAATGTGTCGATGTCTGAAGTAAATTGGATAAAATCAAGGTGTCTTCTCTCAATAGAGCATGAGAGTCTGATTGAGAATGGAGAGCAAATATTAACGGACGATGATCCGTAAAAATGCTGAAGTCACGTCCTTCCAGGAATGGCCTGAAATGACGGATGGAGAGGTATATCGCCAGCAACTCTCGACCGAAAGTGCTGTACCTCATTTGTGAAGGTGAGAGCTTGCGTGAAAAGAATGCGAGAGGTTCCCAAACGCCTGAAACAAGCTGCTGGAGCACTCCGACACTGCAACGTCAGAGGCATCAGTGGCTAAGTTCAGAGGAGCGTCTGGTTGAGGGTGAACAAGGCATGTAGCTTGTGCTATAGCCTCTTTTGCTTGTGAAAAAGCATTGGTAGCTTCGGGGTTCCACAGAACTGCAGTGGATCTGCCCCTTTTTGATTGGCGAAGAAGAGAGGTTATGGGTGCAAGAATGTTTGCACACTGAGGAATGAAGCGATGGTAGAAGTTTACCATCCCTAAGAAGCGCGAAGTTGCTTTTGGTTTGCGGTTGTGGGAAAGACCTTATCACAGATACTTTATTTTCGAGAGGAGAGATGCCCTTCGAAGTAACCTTGTGTCCTAAGAAGGTGAGCTCATCTACAGCAAAGACACATTTTTCAGGGTTTAGCAGTACACCATATTCTGCCAACCGAGAAAAAACTAAGCGTAAATGTTGAATATGTTCTGAGGGAGAAGAACTTGCGATGAGAATGTCATCGACATATGTGAAAGTGAAGGAGAGACCTCTCAACACTTCATCATGAAAGCGTTGAAAAGTTTGGGCCGCATTACGCAGTCCGTATGGCATTTTTGTCATTTCAAATAACCCAAAAGGGGTTGTTATAGCAGTTTTATGTATGTGTTCAGGGTGTACAGGAATTTGATGAAAGGCTCGCACCAAGTCAAGGCGTGAAAATACTGTGGTGCCATGGAGAGCAGAAGTAAAATCGTGTAAGTGAGGAAGGGGATAGCGATCTGGAATCGTGTTGTCATTCAAAGCACGATAATCTCCACATGGACGCCAGTCTCCAGGTGTAGGTTTTGGGACCATGTGTAAAGCAGAGGCATACGGGCTACTTGAAGGCCGTATAATACCGAGTTCGAGCATGTGTTCAAACTCTCGTCTCACAATTGCAAGACGATCTGGAGCTAAGCGACGTGGGCGGGTGAAAACAGGTGAGCCTACCGTATCAATACGGTGGACAACAGAGTGTTTAATAGGGGTATCCTTAGAACAGGGTTGAGTAAGGGAAGAAAATTCATTTAGGAGCTGCTCTATAGCAGGTGAGCACTGTGGCAGAGAACTTGCCAAATGAGGGGTTGCGGTAGGAGAACCAATTACTGAAAGATGTGTGGCATTATCAATTAATTGTGCTCTACGAACATCAACTAATAAATCATTAGCAGAAAGGAAATCAGAGCCTAACATTGGGGTATATACATCGCGACAAGAAATATCCAGCGGAAAACACGTCTAAGTCCAAGAGAAACTGAAATAGAACGACGTCCATAAGTGTGAATAGATGAAGAATTAGCTGCACGTAAAATGAAAGGAGAAGGTCCGTTTGCACGGTCTGCGGCTGTTGCAGGAATAACACTGTATTGAGCTCCAGTGTCAATAAGAATGCATAGCCTGAAAGTGGATCATGCAAGGTGAACGTTGGACCAGGTGGTGCAGTAGTTTGTGAATCATTAATTTTTGTGGAGGAAGTTAGTATTGCTGTGGGAAGGAGTTTGTGTTGTATTTGGAGATTTAGTTGGGGGTATTAAATTAGCTGTGGTTGAATAAGTAGGTTGCGATTCTTTAACTTTACTTGCATACGTAGGTGTTGGTTTGACAGTGTTAAATGAGGTAGTTGAGTGTGTAGTAATAGGTTGAACATTATTTGTGGTAGAGTAATACTTAGTTAAAATTGAGGTAGGATTAGATGAGGTAGTGGTAGGGCTAGTTGAAGTAAGGATAGGTTGAGAGGCTTGAGAGGCTGTAGTGTCAGATGCCTGTGACACTAGCCTGGTTAGTTTAAAGGAGGGTTAGGAGTCCATGGAAAGGTACGACACAGCGCGTTGCACGATCTTTAAACTTTTCATGATACCAGCAAGGAGGGGTATGAGCAGTGGACTGGGGTAAGGAATAGGTTGAGAATGAGGCTGAGTAGTGGGGATTGAGGATGAGGTAAGGCTAATAGATTCGGATTAGGAGCAACCAACTGACCTGTTTGCGGTGGCTGTGGTTGTAGTAGAATGAGGCGTTGTCCAGCTTCAATTGGGAGGCTCTATTTGGACCAGAGGGTCGTCCTCGTCTTGAAGAACTTCTCTCTCGTTCCCTGTTGTTAGCTAGCTCTATTCGGAGAGCTTTAAATTCATCTTTCATTGTTTGTAGAATTTCTTTGGATACTTTAAGACATTGTGCGGCCAGACTCTGAGTGTCGTCCTGCGTGGCACAGATTTGGGGGTGATGGGTGTGGTTATCTACTTGGCCAAGGTGGATTTCAATCATCATCTTATCAGCTGTTTTGGCCATAGTGAGAAGGTCTGTATCATCTGGCATACAACGGAGCATTGGTCGTAGGGCAGTGGGGAGACCATTGAGGAAGCGGCGTCGCATTAAGGGTGAGTTTTTATCATCTTCATTGGTCTGTCCAGCCAGGTCTTGCAGATGCCTCAGGAAGGCTGTTGGCGTTTGATCCCCAAGAACTTGGTCCTTGAGTAGAGCATTGAGTCGCTCTTCTTCTGATTGGCCGAGTCTCCTGACTAACTCGCTGAGGAGGCTCTCAAAAGCTTGGTCAGACGGAGGCAATAGAGCCACATCCTGCACTACTTTGTATACTAGTGCAGGGAGGTTCTTTGTGATAAGGAACTTGGTTTGTGGGTCCGTAATTCCTTTTATCGTGAAATAATCCCGCAGTTGATTCACAAAGATTCCAGGCTCTTCAGCGATGAATTGTGGAGTGATAGGCTGTACATTGTTAGAAGGTCTGTTATAGGTGGTGAATTTGGAGTACCACCGTTGGATGATCCTGGGTTGTTGTGGTCATTGTGGCTATTATATTGTTACAAGGTACAAAAAAAATTAAAATGTGTCAAAAATTGACAAGTTTCACAAATATTGTTGAATGCAAATAATGGCTTCAGGTAAGCTTGGTGAGTATGAGACTCAATTGGAGTTATGAATGCCAATAACAAAAAGTTACGTAAAAATTTTTTTTTATGATGTAGCCCAATATTAGCAGAAAAATAGTCTGCGTATAGGCTGTTTGCAAATATAAGTAAATTTGCACAAAAAAAACTTTAGAAAATGCTGATTTTATAAAAAGGCAAAATAAAAGGAATATATTTTGCAATAGAATACACTTCCAGTACAGTGAGTGCTTAGTACTAGTGAATTTAATAAAATTATAGATGCAGACTGAATATATTGACAAAAATTGAAAAAAATTTAGAATTTTTTTTGCATAAATTACGGTGTTTGGTCACTCCGGGTGTCACCAATTGTAAGGTCTATTTATTATTACAGACCTTTACAAGTTTACGTAGATAATTAACTAATGCCAGGGTCACCAGCGCCCAAATACTAGATTGGCATCCAGCACTGCGGCGCAAAATTAATTTTAATAAAAGAAGGGAAGGACTGATTATGAAATCATCAATGAATTTTGTATTTTATTGACAATAATTAATAAACTATATGCAACAATTATTTAAATGCAAAGGGGTTTTTACCCGTAACAACTTTGGACATATAAATGCGAATTAAATAATGGCACCGTTTAGCTAATATATAACAGTCTGCAACTAATACTGATTATAATAATAAATATGTAATAATAAAATAATATACAAATAATATTAACACTAATAATAAATTAATAACAATAATAATAATATAATAGTAAATAATAATAATATAATAATAATATAAATAATAGCCACAATGACAACCTTGTCAACAATTTTGCTTGCTGCGCGTGCTTTCAAATAATAATGTGTGAACAGCGTCCTTTGTGTTGTCGTTTACATAAGTTTGTTTTTACTATACAATTTTACCAACAAGCAAAATAATCCTTAAAAGCCAATTCATGTCTAGTCACACCACACTGAATTCTTAAGAATTAAATTTGATCACTGGACATATTTAACTTGTATTTATTTATTTATTTAGATTTAAATATTTCACTCGTGCCAATTTGTGGCAGTTTTCACAAATAAAGAATAATCTTGTGGTGCAAGGCACTACAAGTTTCTAATATGGAAAGCTGCGCAGTCACTAAGCGTAAATCCTCTTGCTCTATAGCAGAATCTATAGTGGCAAAGACCTTTGTAATTAGACCTTTGTAGGCGCTTCTCCTTTTTCTAAATTTGTTCAATTCAGATGCACTCATCTTCAATGCAAACAACAATTGGGCTCAATGCCAAATGAGTTGAATTGGCAGAAATACTTAACCAAACTGATCAAACGCAAATTTTACTTTCAAATAAACTGAATTGCTAGGTGGGGTACTAACCAACACCAGTATGGAATACCAATTTTTCCACCCAAGTAACTGGCGCACTGGTCTGCAACCTTCGCCTACGAATAATAAACCAAATTAACCAAACTGGTAAATGTAGGCCAAAAACAACGACAGACAAGTGGCCAAGTTTCGCAATTGGGCAACCAAACTTTCTACCCTGGGACCTTAATATAATAACCCAAATTAACCAAACCGGTAAAATGTAGGCCAAAACAATGACAGACGACTGGCCAAGTTTCGCAATTGGGCAACCAAACTTTCTACCCTGGGACCTTAATTCAATAATAACCCAAAATTAACAAAACCGGTAAAATGTAGGCCAAAACAACGACAGACGACTGGCCAAGTTTCGCAATTGGGCGACCAAACTTTTTACCCTGGGACCTTAATTCAATAATAACCCAAAATTAACCAAACCGGTAAAATGTAGGCCAAAACAACGACAGACGACTGGCCAAGTTTCGCAATTGGGCTACCAAACTTTTTACCCTGGGACCTTAATTCAATAATAACCCAAAATTAACCAAACCGGTAAAATGTAGGCCAAAACAACGACAGACGACTGGCCAAGTTTCGCAATTGGGCTACCAAACTTTCTACCCTGGGACCTTAATTCAATAATAACCCAAAATTAATCAGACCGGTAAAATGTAGGCCAAAACAACGACAGACGACTGGCCAAGTTTCGCAATTGGGCGACCAAACCTTTTACCCTGGGACCTTAACTCAATAATACTCAACCCGTCTAGGCCTAACTTGGGCTACAATTTGCACAGTCAGAACTTTGCCGAAAAATAGTCACTGACTCAGTCTTGGGGTAGAATCCGGTTCTGAAGGACCATGTTATTTTATTTATTTGTCGGGTTCAAAATCCCAGCTGAGCCGTGAACGGCCAAATTCTAAAGGGCCAGTTCTACCTAAAGCCCAAGTTAAGCTAAATTAAAACTTACGGATTTGAGATCCTATTAGGTCCTACCTCAGGGTAACCTCAGGGTTGCTGACTCGATGCGGGCCTACCTTAGCCCTTAGTTACATGAATTTAATGTAAACAAAAGGGTACTATTTATGGTCTTCTTTCTCAACCTTGCAACAACAACGCAACCTGGACTATTGCACGGTGCAACAATCTTGTATCTAAACAACCAAACTGAATTGCAAGAGAGCTCTCTACAAGACCACACCCTGTACGTACGACATCCCACAAACGAGTAGAAAAGACGCCCAGCGCCCCAAAAATGACGCCACCAGCGTCCCAAACACTGATGCCACAAGAGTCCAAAAATGCTAGCTCTTATTAAGTGAATTTTTCACTAACCTTACAATTATGAGATGGATATATATACACCTTAACTTAATATATACAAGCAATGCTGCATCAATCAGCTTAGTCATCATATCGCCTTGGGACAACAATGGTTCTTCCTCTTCTAGATTTTCTAACACCCCCAGCAAGAGAGCTAAATAATTCATCAGGCTTGGGTATAGGATAGCAATCTAGAAGGACGGCTCTATTTGCTATTAAACGGTAATCCCCACATAACAGCACGGACTTGTCCGGTTTTAGTACAGGAACTACTGGGGCAGCCCACTTAGCGTGTGTGACTGGTTCAATAATTTTATCTTTTAGCAGCCTGTCAATTTCTAAATCTACCTTCTCCCGCAGTGCATGCGCAATTGAACGAGCCTTACAAAATTTCGGAGTTACATTAGGATCTACTTCTATGCAGACCTGATAGCCTTTTAGGTTGCCTACTTCAGGCCCAAAAACAGAAGAAAACTCCCTTAACAATGAGTCTATGTCAGATGGATATGAGAGTGTATGCACATCTGCCTGACCCTTTGGCAAGATTTTGTCAATCGGCATTTTCAAAGCGTCAATCCAATCACGGCCTAGTAGAGTAGGCCCTTGCTCATCCACCACTAAAAGGGTTAAGGGATGAGACAAAGTTTTCTGGTTGAGTGTAACTGTGACGGATGCTTCTCCACAAATAGGTATTTGTATGTCCCCATATTTCTTCAAAATAGTTTTAGATGCACGTAGTTTAGGTGTGTTTTTGAAAATTTTATCAAAAACTGTTTTGGACATGACAGTTCGGGCAGCACCTGTATCTAGTTCTAGAGGAACTGTAATTCCATTTAGGCCTACCCTACAATATATGGGCCTGCATTTTTCCCACTTTGCTGCACATAAAATAGGTACTCCACTCCAATGTTCGAAGTATTTCCCCTTTGAGGATTTACACTAGAAATGTTAAAATTAGAATTTTTACCCTTCGTTTTCTTTGAAAAACACACTTTAGCTATGTGGCCTATTTTACTACAGTTTCGGCAAACTGCTTCTTTAAAAGGGCAGTCCTTCTTCCAATGGTGTTTTCCACACCCTGTACATGGCTTGGAAGGCTTAGTAGAATTAGTAGGCTTAGTCGTATTCGCCTCATACCTTTTATTTGCCTGTCTAGTAGGCTCATTAGGCCTGCCAGGCCTAGAAGATTTAAAGCTATTTACGTGTTGGGCTTTACTACTGTGATTTCCAAAAGCTCTAACATCTTTAGCAGCTGCTTCTCTAGCCGTAGCTATTTCTACAGCCTGACTAAAAGTTAGGTCCTGTATGGCTAATAGGGCTCTCTGGGTAGACTCCTCTTTGAGACCCATTACAAACCTATCTCTTAGCATTTCATCTAATTTGTCCCCAAATTTACACGTACGGCTATGGCTTTTTATTTCTGCAACAAACTCTGCAATGCTTTCATTTCCCGTCTGATGTCTTGAATAAAATTTGAAACGTTCAAGATGAGAACTACTCGGGGTTTGTAGTGATCGGTTAGGGCCTGTACCAATTCATTATAGGTGCAGGTTTCCGGTGCTTTAGGAGAAACTAGGTCCATAACTAAACCAAACGTTTTAGGGCCTATTATAGTTAAAAAGGTAGGTACTTTCATAGCATCAGGAATGGAATTTGCCTCGAAAAACAACCTCACCCTAGTGGCATAAGCTTCGAAGTCCTCCCCAGAGTCTTCGTAGGGGCTTATATGGCCAATCACGACATGCTAGAGCAAAACCGAATTAGGCCAAATCACGTGAAGTAGGTTAGATTTGGTTTAAATTTGATCTAGTTACTTCCCAGTTAGGGCTGAATAGTGAATTGTATTAGAGTTAGGGCTGAGTAGGAATTAGTTTTAGAGTTAGGGCTGAGTAGGAATTAGTTTTAGAGTTAGGCCGGCGGGACCTACGCTATAGTACGGTAGCTTACCCACACAAACAAACCAAATCGGACGACCCACTAGGCTACATCCAATTTTCCAAACAACCACTTGAACCCAATAAGCCAAATTAAACCAATGAGCCAAATTTAACCCAATGAACAAAATTTAATCAAATGAGCCAAATTCAATCCAATGAGCTAAATTAAATCCAATGAGCTTAATCGAATCCCATGAGCTTAATTGAATCCCATCCTCGTCGCCAAATGTGATAGCGTGGGGTAGACACCCCAGTTAGGTTACTTAGGTTCTAGCAAACAATCAAAAGCACTTACCGGTGCGTTGAATTAGATATTCCTTTGGGAGCCTACCATTAGATTCCTTTGTCCCACAAACAGCCTACCTAACTCTCTCTTACATTACCAATTTAGAAGCTATAGACATTACCCCTAACTATACTTAAGTACGGACAACTTAATACCCCATTTGTCACCTTAGAAACACCACCTAATTACACTCAGCACCAACGATTAGGTCAGATAGGAAAAAACATCTCTAGGCTAGCCCAAAACAATACGAACAGCCGCGTTGGTTCGTTTATGACTTGCTCTTGCCATTCAGCTTAGATTTAGTGATATTTCCCCTTTAGTGACTTTTAGACTATATACATATATATACACACACGTCACCTCAGTTTACCACAAAGAAAATGATTTGGTGTCAATGGCTTTGCATCCTGCATACTGTTATAAACAAAAGTGATAGGCCTACTGTTCACCATTGCTTCTACTTCACACAAAACAGTGCAGAATTCTTCTTTGCTCAAATGAGCATTAGCTAAAAGATTCTTTAATGGACACTTTACACTTCTGACTAGCTGCGAAAAATGCTCTGTATGAATTGGTCCACAATTAACCCACCCCTTATATCTCCAGTCTAACTATAGAGTAGATCAAGTCTAGCCTAGAGGGGTCAGCCTAGAGATTCCGGAAATGGTCCAGAGCGGGCAGATAAATTGAGGTCCACAGTAGGATTCCTCACCAAATTAGGTTAGGCAATCTACCTTCACCTTTGTTAAGCTATGAGTTGATGCTGGGTCTTAGGCCACAATGTAGGCCTAAGTTGTCTGACCCAGCTTAATTTAATGTGATTAATTTGCTGGGTTAAAAACACAATTAGTCACTTACTGCTAGTTATTAGAGAGTCTCTTTTCTCCTTCCTGTTTAATTGTCGAGAGCGTACTTGCTGGTGGGGATCTTTCTTCGGTGTCTGTTCTCCTCCCTTCCCCAGTTGCGTCCTCTCGCCCCGTTGTTCGTTTTCGTTCTCTTTTGTTCTCCTCTTCGCGGGGCTTTTTCCACCAGCGTTGTCTTGGTTTTTTCCTCGGTTGGTTGAGCGGTAATGTATATCTATTACCGAGCACGCTCTTCTCACACAGTATATAAATACTAGTGTGGAGAATAACTCTGGTGAGCAACCAATTGGTTTCATCCACCCAGTTATTGACATAAAAGGAATTTAATAATTGTTAGATTAACTACCTACCTACTCAGTGAACCATTTTCGTTACCTCCCAACTACCCACTCATCAGTTTTCCATATACTGGGGCCCCGGGAGATAAAAATTTTGGTGTCATTGTCACAATTTTTATGTCTGAGTGTAGACTAGCTAACTATTTGACTGTAAATGCCTGTTAATCTGATTAACAGTGCCTATCCTCACCTTCTCATGGAGAAGGTGTAGCATTTAATTAGAAGAGAAAATATACATCCATAGGATGAAACTGTCTATGGTCTTTACCATAAGAAAAGAAAAAAGTGAAAGTTAGAAGATAAAATTACAATTCCCCAGCATCTATTTTTGTTGTAAAAATAGTCGCGCCTTTAATGCTGTTTGTCGCTGAGGTCTTGTGTCTGTCAATGTTGTAGTAGGATGCGTTACCACTCCTACTGTCAAAGGAATAGTTACTGGAAGTTCAGTGTCTCCAGTTGTTACTGTCAGTGGAGAGGTTCTCCAAAGTCCATTGTTTGGGTCCAGACTCTAAAGGCTACAAAAGAGAAATGTCTCTTGTTGTGTCACCCGTTGAAGTCCTTAATTTGACCACTCTTGTTACCCCGTTCTGCCCCTGGTCTGAGTTCTGAAACTCTAGCCAGAGGCCAGTATTGTCTTGGAGTACTGTCATGTATGAGAACAAGGTCCCCTACCTTAATTGTGTCAGACCAATCCTTCTTAGTCATTTGTTTATGTCTCTCCCTTAGACCCATCAAGTACTCAGTTTTCCACTGTTTAATGAAATGAGCTTTAACTCTAGTTAAATGTTGTACTTAGTCTGGAGCTCATCATGTCGTTGAGTCCAGTTTGGGTCTTCTGAAGAGTCTATATTGTAGTCCGGCAGGTGACTAACTTGTTCTCCCCGAATCAAATGATTTGGAGTTAATGGTTCCGGGTCTCATTAATGTTGTCACTCACATAAGTGAGTGGTCTATTGTTAATGATGTTCTCAATCTCAGCCAGGAGAGTGAGCAACCCAAATAAGTGTATCTGTTTTTGCCAATTGCTTTCTTCAAGCAATTCTTTACTGTTTGTATATTCCTCTCCCAGATAGAACCATACCAAGGAGAGGCAACCGGAATATACTTCCACTTTTATGTTTGAATTTTGTATCTATAATTGTGTGATTTCATCGCTTAACAAGTCGTGGATGACTTGTTCACCAGCCTTGAAATATGTAGCATTGTCAGTCCAAACTGTCTTGGGTACTGAATGTCGTGCACAGAATCTCTTAAAGACAGCAACAAAAGATTCTGCTGTAAGGTCCTCCACAACATCCAAATAAACAGCTCGTGAGGCAGCACATGTAAACAGTACAATGTACATTTTTTGTTCAGTGGCACTCACCCTACAGTCAATGCTCCTGTATAGTCAATGCCTACAGTCTCAAAGGGTCTGTTGAGAGTAACCTCTCCTCTGGCAAAGCAGGAGGATTTGGTTTCCTATAGGGCCTAGCATGAATAACGCCTACATGTGACACACTCACTCAGGACTGTTTTAACAGTGATCCTTCCCTTGGGTATCCAATAAGTTTTTCTTAATGTAGTTAGTGTCTGTGTACCCCCATATGATATACATCATTGTGTGTTTTTCTGATGATTAATGTTGTCAAATAGCTAAATCTAGGTAAAGGATTGGATGTTGCTTTTGTATGACAGTTTGATTTGTCTAATCTCCCTTTACACCTTAGAAGCCTTCCTCATCTCTGAACAAGTTTAGATCCACAACTACTGATGGTACAGGTTCTTTGTTTGTTTCCCATTAGTTAAGAATTCTAACTCTTTATTGTACTCTTTTTGTTGTGCATGGCCTATCCAGTATTTGGTTGCAACTTCTGTATAATTATGATTTTTATTTAGCTGTTTGTTAATTGTAGTTAAACAGTTGTGAGCAAACCTCAAACAGTAGGCTGTGACCCTGACAAGTTTACTGAAATCAGAATACTGTTCATAATTAGTGATTGGTTCAACTTTCATTTGAAAAGATTAAATTTAATGTCAAGTTAACTTGTTCCACAGGCCATTGGTCTGTATTACAGAGCCACTTAGATCCCATAAACCAAGTTTTGTTGACTTCAACAACTTGTAGGATAAACTCTGGTCAGAAAGTCTGCTGGATTTTGTTTAGTTGGAACATAGTGAAAGTTTACTTGTAGGCTTCATTAGCTTCAGCTATTTAGCCTATTTCTTACAAAGATATTCTTACTATTAATGCTATCATTCCGTATCCAGGCAAGACAAATCTGACTGTCAAGCCAGATGTGGATATGAGTTATGTTCACATCATGGTAAGCATCCTTAAGCAATGAAATGGTTTAAATGGCTAATGCAGCAGCCATAGTTCCAATTGAGGTATGGTTCGGGTAGGTTTGAGAGGTGCAACTTTCCCTTTTGCATAAATTAGATGACTTTCTGTAGGGCTTACAAGATACGCACAGCACCCATAAGCTTGTGTGCTTGCATCAGCAAACACATGAAGTCTCTGGGGCTTATCCCTAAACCCACAGCACCTTTGAATTTTAATGTTCTGCACTTTTGCTAAATCAGCAGCTAACTTCTTCCAAGATTTTTGATTTTCATTTGTTATTGGATCATCCCACCCAAGATTTGTCCTCCAAATTTCTTGGAGGGAATCTTTGATTTTATTGTTGAAGGCAGGAATAGACCCATGGATCAAAAATTTTGGAAGCCTCTGATATATTTGTCTTTAGTATTTGCTTCCTCATCAAGTTTAAAACCTTTAGTACAGATTGAATCATGACTGTTAGAAGTTGCATCCAAATACCAGTTCATATCTAAAGTTTTAACTCTGTCTGATGGCTCAGTAAGACCATTGTTATCCTTTAAAATCTTTTTGTTTAAATCCTCATCATTTGAAATCCACTCTCTAAGTTCAAAGTTACCTTGTTGCATAATGTTTTGAGAGTGTTCATAGACTTCACATAATTCAGATTTTGTTGTTGTTGAGCCTATTAGATTGTCTACGTAAAAATGTTCCTTAAGGAAGTTCAATGTTAAAGAGTTATAAACTGGTTTAAATGATGTCCAATTGTCAATGCTAATAGGCTAGGTGAGCAATTGGCTCCAAACACACAACATTAAATCTATAGGTTATGAACCCTTTATTCAAATCAAATGGATCCTTGAACCATAAGAACCTAAGTTGGTTCTTATCATATTCATTTTTAAGATTTATTCTCAAAAATGCCTTTGAAATGTCACTTGTACGGCATATTTATCTAACCTGAACCTCAGTAAGATCTTCACAAGGTCAGAAATGAGATTAGGACCCTCAATCAGGCAATCATTCAAACTGTGTTTATCACTGTCTTTGAGGGTACAGTTATATACTACTCTGAGTTTTGTTGTTGGGGCATCTTGTCGATAGACCCCCCTGTGGGTTAAATAATGACAACCATCTTTTTTAAAAGGGTTATTTGTTACTTCTTCAATGAAGCCTTTCTGTAGCTGTTCTTTGAAGACATCATTATATGTTTTTATATTATTATCTTGTTTGAGTTTTTTCATTACTTTATATAAATGTCCTTTAGCTACTTTGAGATTATCTCTTAAAGTTGGACAATTTATTTTCCAAGGTAACTCAATAAAATAACTATTGTCTTTGCACTGAATGGTGTCTTCAAATCTTTCTACCATTAACTGATCTTCTGAAGTTTGATTTGTGTCATGTATACCCACAGATTCCAGCAACCATAAAGTTTGATTGCCTCATCCAAAGTTTCATTTGATAATGATGAATTAATGTTCTCAGTTGAGATAATATTATTCAAAGTGTTGCTATTCTTACAGGTGTTATGTAGGACTGAGTTGAGGCACATAGTATTTGTTGGTCATGAAACTATTTTGGTTTAGGTCTAGGTTTATTTGGATAGATCACCCAAAGGGGCTATCCCTGATGGAGTCTGAATAGCTATACCATTACCTATCTCTACTATGCCCTTATGAATAAGATTAATATAATCTGCCCCATTAACATTTCAATGTTAGCTACTGTGTTGTTTGTGATATGTCTATCAGCTATTTTGTAGTGTTTTCCCAAATGAGTTATGGTTTGTTCTAGTTTGGGTATAACCAGTTTGTTTTGTCCTACTTTAGAAATAATAACTGCTTCAATTTCTCTAATTTACTTTCTAAATGTAGTTCCAGGTCAATGTCTATAGCTATTTTGTCCGAGTTATCCTTAACAAAGGATGCAATATTGAGGTTTTGTTCTTCGGGTTTGTGTCAAACCCAATTTATTAACTACATTTTGCGAAACAAATGTTTGTTGAGAACAACAGTCTATGAGACATCTCACTGGAGTGGTGCTACCCTCACTATTCACTAAGTCCAAAGTAATAGTTGGTAAAAGAATCTCAGTGTTTTTTGTTACGTTGTTTGAACAAACAGAATGTCCCATGAAAGTGGCATTTTCTTGGTTACCTTTGTTTGGGGGAGGTATCTTTTGAGTTTGAGTACTATTGTTTGGACACTTTGGTGAATCACACATTGATGAGACATGTCGTAAACTTTTACAAAACTTACACTCGAATCTTAACCTATATTTACAGTCTTTCTTATAATGTCCCTGGCCAGTACACTTTTTACATAGGTTCAACTGTTCACATCTTTTAGCTCTTTGGTTAAAGTCTGAATATTTGTCACACCCAGTACTACTGTGTTCATTACTTGCACAAAATTTGCAATGTAGTGTGTAAGTTGAGGCAGCAGTTACATTAAAGTTCTGTAATGTAGGTGTTCGTGTATTATAGTTGGTCACATTTGATTCTACAGTATCAAGTTTTGTCTGTTTGGCTGTAGCTAGTTGGTCTCTGGGAACAGTCTTTGGTTTATCCATAGTCTGGGTCTTATTTTGTGTTGGAAAATCTCTCAATTTGTAATTAGTTAGGATATTGGGGAAATGTTTTCTTATACTTTCTAGATTAGGATAATTTTCTCCCGTCTTTAGAATTAAAATATCTTTTACCCTCAAAGGAAGGCACCTAAGAACTATGCCTTGTATATCCAAGATGAAGCTTTAATATCTATCATTGCTAACAGTTGTCCTATAATAGCTTCTAATTTTGTATAAAAATTTTCCATATCACTATGGTTATCTTTTATGGGTGCAAAATCAAAAATTTGTTGAGATAATTCATATACAATCTCATCTTTATTAATGTAATTACGTTTTAAGAGATCAATAGCTACTTCATATGAATTCCCTACGGCTGGTAAATAGGCTATCAGGTTATAGGCTGGGCCTTTAAGGAAACTAGTTAAGTAGCTAAACTTTTCAACAGTTGAAATATTAGGTTTATTACCTATTAAACTCTCAAATTTGTCAATGAAGATGGGAATTGTACGTGTCCCTTCAAATGTTAGTACTAGCAAAATGGGTAACTGAGCCTCAATTCTTGTGACTCAGGATTTAGCATGCCACTTAAATTTTGTTGAAGGTTAGCTCTCTACTTTGATTAAAATCAGAATAGGTTTATTTGGTGTTAAGTCAGTCAAACGAGACCGTAGTCTCCTTATTTGCTGTTCAATTGAGATTACCTGATCATCATTATCAGCGTAAAGGTCTATCAATTGTTCTTCAGCCATTTCGGATTCAACTAACTCTGAAATACTCTCATTAATGGCTATTATTTCCTTCTTTTTAGTTTCCAATTTAAGAATTACACACTCTAAATCTTCCTTACCTGGTTGTGTAATATTGTTAAAAGTGTTCACAGCCTTTGTAACAGCTCCAACTTTGCCCCCCCTTTTCTTTTTAACTTTTTCAATTCCGCACTGTCCATGTCTAAGTCAAAATTGTTTAACTGGGGATCGTAATGAATAGAGGACAAGAAGAAATTACCAGAGAAGAGAGAGCACAGACAAAACAGTCAAGTTTAAATTTGGTTTAATCCCCCCCAAGTACTTATGTGTCACAGGTCTAAGCTTATAAGAGAATGAGACTCCTTAAATGTAAATGTTCCTAGTTAGGCTCTAGGTTGTAGACCTAAATTAGGCTTGATTAGGTTAGGCTTAGGCTTAGGCTAGACCATTTAGCCTAATTCTGCAATTTTGTTAAGTAAGGTTAAGGTTTGTAAATTCCCCACACACGGACCACCAATGCGAAAAATGCTCTGTATGAATTGGTCCACAATTAACCCACCCCTTATATCTCCAGTCTAACTATAGAGTAGATCAAGTCTAGCCTAGAGGGGTCAGCCTAGAGATTCCGGAAATGGTCCAGAGCGGGCAGATAAATTGAGGTCCACAGTAGGATTCCTCACCAAATTAGGTTAGGGCAATCTACCTTCACCTTTGTTAAGCTATAGTTGATGCTGGGTCTTAGGCCACAATGTAGGCCTAAGTTGTCTGACCCAGCTTAATTTAATGTGATTAATTTGCTGGGTTAAAAACACAATTAGTCACTTACTGCTATTTTAGAGAGTCTCTTTTCTCCTTCCTGTTTAATTGTCGAGAGCGTACTTGCTGGTGGGATCTTTCTTCGTGTCTGTTCTCCTCCCTTCCCCAGTTGCGTCCTCTCGCCCCGTTGTTCGTTTTTCGTTCTCTTTTGTTCTCCTCTTCGCGGGGCTTTTTCCACCAGCGTTGTCTTGGTTTTTTCCTCGGTTGGTTGAGCGGTAATGTATATCTATTACCGAGCACGCTCTTCTCACACAGTATATAAATACTGTGTGGAGAATAACTCTGGTGAGCAACCAATTGGTTTCATCCACCCAGTTATTGACATAAAAGGAATTTAATAATTGTTAGATTAACTACCTACCTACTCAGTGAACCATTTTCGTTACCTCCCAACTACCCACTCATCAGTTTTTCCATACTAGCCTTTCCCAAAATCCTCCCCACCATGGTGCTCTCTTAACAATAAACTCCCACTGTACCCCTTGGTGTGAAAAGTAGGATTGGAATCCTTCCTCTTTTAGCAAAGACCAAACTTCTTGGGTTCCTTTGCAGTCTTTTTGAAGGTTTCTGCATTATTCGATATGATTTTATTTGGGAAACCCCTTTTGTTCACAAACCTTTTAAAGGCCAAAAGAAATACATCACTACTTAAGTTGCTTACCAACTCCAAATGGATTGCTCTGGTGGTAGCACATGTGAAAAGACATATATAACCTTTATTAGATTCCCCTGCTCATACACATAGACTGGACCTGCAAAGTCTACTCCCACTACATCAAATGGGGCAGTATAGACACACCGTTCTCTTGGAAGTGGAGCCACCTTTTCATAATAAGGCTTTGTACTCCAACGCTTGCAAACCACACATTTATGCAAGAACTTTTTTACTACTTGTCTAATTTTGGGAATCCAAAACTGTTGTCTGATCTCTATTATCACTTCTCTAACTCTACCTCCAGCATGTAACAACTTATGATGAGTATCCAGGATCAAAAGTTCCACAAAGTGCCCCCCAGAAGGTAGCAAGATTGGATGTCTTTTCTCCTCTGGAAGCCCAGAAAACTGTAGTCTACCTCCTACTCTCAATAATCCTGATCCAAAAAACACATCCAAACCTTTAAGAGCAGAATGTGTTGGTAGAAACCTGTAATGGACGGCTGGTGAGCAATTCCCTCTCTTCACCAAATGTTTCCTTCTGCACATATATCACCCAGTATTGCCTGGCTTGCTGAATCTCCTTACTGTTCAGAATTCCTTCCCTTCTTGTTTCTCCCTTAATATTGTCGGTAAATCTATATACCCATGCTGTCACTCTTAACAACCTTTTCAGACTGCTAATGTCCTCAAGCCTCAATATGGGGTCCTGCTGCATAACTTGATAACTGTTCACAGTGCATTTTCTCATTTCACTCACCCATTCTTCTTGAGCCTGGCATTCTCCTACACTAAGCTGATTAGGCCAGTTTTTCGCTTCCAAGTTTTAGCCACTCTGGCCCATTCCACCACAAACTTGACTGTGCAAGATCTTTCACTGAAATTCCTCGTGTTTTAGTAATCAGCTGGGTTTTGGGTGCCTAGACAAGCTTCCATTGCTTTGGATCTGTGTGTGCTTGAATTTCTTCCACCATACTGGCAACAAATGGTTTCCATTTCCTTGCCTGGCTTCTAACCATACCAAACTATAGTAGAGTCTGTCCAATAATAGCTTGGAATTTCATAAGGCCCAAAGAGTTTTGCACTGTAACTGCAAGCCGACTAGCAATAACTGCACCCATCAATTCCAATCTTGGAACAGAAAGCCTTTTCAAAGGTGCTACTCTGCTCTTTGCAGCAACCAACCTGCAACTTACTTCCTCTTTCAATGTGCTTCTTATATAAACAAGTTGCATAGGCTTCCTCACTTGCATCACAAAAGATGTGCAGCTCCAAATTGTCTGGACTATTGTTCGACTCTCCAAAGTACCATCTGGGATTTCAATGTCTCCAAGATGTTCCAATTCTTTGAACCAATATTTCCACCTTACCACCATATGATCAGGTAACTCTTGGTCCCAACCAAGTCCAATTTCCCAGAGGCTCTGAAACAAATTTTTTACTTCATCACAAATGGAGCCAGGAATCCAAGAGGATCAAAGACCTTTGAAGCCAAACCAAGAGCTGTACGTTTTGTCCACCTTGTCTCATTCTCAGCCAGCTCTACTAAAGATTCCCATTGAAGGTAAACAAATCCTCTCCTTTCTGCCAAACAATGCCTAGCACTTTTGCGTCTATTACCCCACAACTCCTTAATACCAGAACCTCAATACTTTCTGCTGCATCAGTACTACACAGGACTGACTCATAAACTCTTGTAATTGAGAATGATTGGTCTGCCATTTTCTAAGCTCCATGCCAGCCTCCCTCATTATAGCTCTAGCCTCCATGATATCTGTTTAGCCATTTCTGTATTATCCACGGAACACAGCAAATCATCAACATAAAAATTTTTCCTTATGTTTCAATAGTGTTAGGATAGACTTCAGAATATTTCTTAAAATGGTACTGCATAGTAGCTGCCAACAGAAATTGGACTAGAGCTGAGGCCAAACAACACTGACTTCATTCTATATGCTTGAACCTTAGGTTCATTTTCCAACAAGTCTTTCGTATCCACCCACAGATACCTTACTGCATCTCTGTCCTCTGGTTTTAACTTTCCGCAAAAAGGCTTACTTCACATCTGCAGTCAATGCTACTCTACCAAACCTGAATCTCAGTAATAAGGAAAATAAATCTGCATTTAAATTTAGCCCAGCATCCAAACAGTCATTCAAGGACACACCACCTTTGTCCTTGGCTGAGCCATCAAAAACTACCCTTAGTTTGGTGGTAGTTTTGTCTCGCCGTACCACTGCATGGTGTGGCAGATAATGTGCCTCCTGGCTCACCAGCTCACCTTGCACCATTTCAGCATAGCCCTCCCTTACATAGCTTAGGATGGCCTCATTGTATTCAATTAACAAACTCCTCTTTTTACTTAGCCTTACAATGAAGTCCCCAACCTCCGATTAGCTAGCTAAAGGTTTGAACCGGGTTTGCAAGAATCCTTCCAAGGAGGCCAACTTCATATCAACCATCTCTAACCAATCCCTTTTTCAAATTGCTCTAAAACATCACTGTTCACTATACTTGCCTATTTGTCCTTTATGCCAATGGATTCAAGTTCCCAAAAGGCTTTCAAATGCCTTTCCAAACCATGGCTGTTCTCTCAATCTTAACAAAAAGAGCTTTAACCTCCGTTTCATTGCAATAGCTACCATGTAGCATCCAGCCTAGCTTACTTTCAATAGCTACCGGGCCTCGAGATGTGCGGACAATATTACCAGTGATGAAGTCCCATAATAGTCAGCTCCAATCAAAAGACCAATATCTTCTGTTTCCTTCAAACTTATTATTGCCCAAATTAATTCTTTAACTTGCAGTTCTTGGACCATGCCATATCGAAACAAGTAGTGACTGGAGCACAAGTTCCTCATCTCTACAGCTTGGACCTTGATAATGGGACTTTGTGGTAACAACCCACTTAACCAAACTTCTACTCTTAACTTTGGTTCGGTTTTGAACGGAACCCCCAAACCCAAAATTCTTAAATTTTCCCTCTTAATTTCTTTAAACTTCAATTTTCTAGAAATTCTGGTCTTATAAAGCTACACTGGCTACCACTATCAAACAACCTCTTACATAGCTTCTCCATCATTCCCAATTAATAAGGCTGCAGCTGTTTGCAATCATCCCCTTTACTTTTACTCCCTTTCATAGCAGTGACATGTGCCACTGATGTCTCTACTTCTGCGGTAGGCCTACTAGGTGTTTTCACACAATAATGTCTGATGCCTGCCATGACATTTTTGCACAAAATTTTAAACTTATAAAACCCCCTGTGCTCTGTGACTTCAAAAAATATTTAAAACATGCTGTGGACTTCGTTACCCCTGTCCTTTCTCTCCTCAAAAGGTAAAGCCTCAGCCACCTCACATTTATATGACTTGTGGTTGCCTTCGCAAAATATGCATTCCTTGATTCCCTTTAATTTATTCTCAGAGGATGCATGTAGCGCTGACACTGTACCTGGGCTATTCCTTTTTGTAGAACTTTGGTGCTGTGCCTGCCTTTGTTCCCTTGTTTAACATCCCACTGTGCAAACTCAATTCCCTCTCGTCTTGCTAATTCTGTGCCTAAAAGACTTAACATCTGCTGAAGGGGATGTACACATGTTCTGTAGAGTGTCCCCTACTTAATTCAAGCAAACTTGAGCTAGGCAATTTAGACTCCAGTATAGTGACCAACATTATACCAATATACCAATACCTTTCCATTCCTACACCCAAGGTTGTCCAGGGACCTATTCTAACTTCAAATTCATCATATAACTGCCGTGCTAACTCCTTGACACTATTGGATTATTAACAGGAGGTATAGCTTAAAAGTTCGCGGAGGTGGCTTTAATTAAGATCTCTGGCTTACCAAACCGTTTCTTAATATATCCCAGCCACATTATAATTAGCCTCTGTTAATGCTAATCCTGCTATTGTATTTGCTGCCTCCCCTTCCAAGAGGGACTGCAAAATGATTAAACTTCTCCACCGCACTTAGCACTTGACTAGATGAACTGCTGATTGAAAACTGTCTGGCCATCCTTGCCATTCCTGAATACTCCCGAAAATGTTTTGAGTACAAACCTCGGTAATTGAACTGCAGATCTGTTAACCTTAACTTCACAAACACCCATTTGTTGAGGGTTGTGTTTCATTTATTAGACCTGGTCCTCTAACTGTACTGAGCTGCTAAACTCTTTTGGTCGGTGGCATACTTTAATTATATCATCATAATCTCTTCAAAGTAAATTATGTTATTTTTCTATTTCATCCTCTTCTATAAGAGCCTCAATTTTAACATTTTACTTCACTTAGAGCAACCTTTTTTAGTTTCTAATATGGAAAGCTGCGCAGTCACTAAATTAAATCCTCTTGCTCTATGGTAGAATCTATAGTGGCAATGACCTTTGTAATTAGACCTTTGTAGGCGCCTTCTCCTTTTTTTAAACTTGTTCAATTCAGCTGCACTCATCTTCAATGCAAACAACAATTGGGCTGAATGCCAAATAAGCTGAATTGGCAAAAATACTTAACCAAACGATCAAACGCAAATTTTGCTTTTTCAAATAAACTGAATTGCTTGGTTGGGGTACTGACCAACCACCAGTGTGGAATACCAAATTTTCCACCCAAGTAACTGGGCACATGAAGTCTCTCAACCTTCGCCTACGATACTAAAACCAAATTACCAACCGGTAAAAATGTAGGCCCAAAACAACAACAGACGAGTGGCCAATTTTGCAATTGGGCGACCAAACTTTCTACCTGGGACCTTAACTCAATAATAACCAAAATTTGGATCTTTCCTGTTTTATAACTGTTTCCGATTTTATGAAAACAACGTGATATGTACAGTTTTTCACGCTGATTTCAAAATTATAAACCATTTCATCGAGAAATACTTAGGTTAGGTTAGGTTAGGTTAAGTTAGGCTTATTAGCATTTGATCTTTTTAGGACATGTTTTTCTTTCGGTATTAAGTTATATTCTTGTAAAAAAATTACTGCATTTTCTTCTATCTCAGTCCTTCCTATATAATTCTATAAAATTAGATTTGTCAGTCTTGGAAAGTAAAAAAGATTTTGAACTATAGTCTATGCTTGCAGCGGAAGAACAAATAGATGCGCAACGCCACCGTTTAAAAAATAGCCTAGCCTATGCTGGCAGTGATAGTCTATGCTTGCAGCGAAGAACTAAATAGATGCGCAACGCCACGTTTAAAAAAATAGCCTAGCTATGCTGGCAGTGATAGTCTATGCTTGCAGCGGAAGAACAAAATAGATGCGCACCGCCACCGTTTAAAAAATAGCCTAGCCTATGCTTGCAGTGATTAAACCGTTCTAGTACTTTTTGTAGTATTCTATAATTTACTTTCATTTCGAAAACTTATTTTTAGACCTGACCTGACCTGACCTAACCTAAGTATTTCTCGATAAAATGGTTATAATTTTGAAATCAGCGTGAAAAACTGTACATATCACGTTGTTTTCATAAAAATCGGAAACAGTTAATGAAACAGAAAGACCCCCAAATTAACCAAACCGTAAAAAATGTAGGCCCAAAACAACGACAGACGAGTGGCCAAGTTTCGAATTGGCGACCAAACTTTCTACCTGGGACCTTAACTCAATTATGCTCACCCGTCTAGGCCTAACTTGGCTACAATTTGCACAATCAGAACTTTGCCGAAAATAGTCACTGACTCAGTCTTGGGCTAGAATCCGGTTCTGAAGGACCATGTTATTATTTTTTTTATTGGGTTCAAAATCCTAGCTGAGCCGTGAACGGCCAAGCTCTGAAGGGCCAGTTCAACCAACAGCCAAGTTAAGCTAGATTAAAAACTTACGGACTTGGAGGTCCTATTAGTCTACTCAGGGTTGCTGACTCGATGTGGGCTACCTTAGGCCTCAGTTGCATGAATTTAAGATAAAAACAAAAGGGGCACTATTTATGGACTTCTTTCTAAACCTTGCAACAACACACACCTGCACCATTGCACGATGCAACAATCTTGTATCTAAACAACCAAACTGAATTGCAAGAGAGCTCTCTATAAGACCACACCCTGTAAGTACCGCATTCCACAAACGAGTAGAAAAGACGCGCAGCGCCCCAAAAAATGATGCCACAAGAGTGCCCAAACAATGATGCCACAAGAGCCCAAAAATGCTAGCTCTAAATTAAGTGAATTTTTCACTAACCTTACAATTATGAGATGGATATATACACACCTTAACTTAATATATACAAGCAATGCTGCATCAATCAGCTTAGTCATCATATCGCCTTGGGACAACAATGGTTCTTCCTCTTCTATATTTTCTCACACCAAATGGCAGTTAACTTGTTAGGAAAAATCTGCGCCAGTGTAAATATACGAAAGGCAATAATACTGTACGTTATACGTAAGAAGTAGTGTTGAAACTTGAAAAGATAATCAAGTAAGGAAAATAAAAAAAACATGGAGGAAATCAGTGCAAAGTGTAAAAACAGCAATTCATCAGCAGGATCAGCTATTACCTATATGTAAAAATAAAAGTGCAATAATAATGTTATTTTCCAACCATTTTCAGTTTTTTCTTGATGTGTTCCCACTTTCCAAAAACATATATCTAATGATACAAAATCTGATCTAATTTTATATAATAAGCAGAGTATCTTGTCTAGAGTGCGGGGCCCATTAGAGCGCGGGGCCCAGGGCACGTGCCCTAAGTGCCCTGCCCTTAACATGCCCCTGGTTGGACGGACGGACAGGACTCCCTTTTTAAAGTATGATTATGCAGTTTTATTATTTTTTATAAACCATTATATGAAATGTGTTGTGTTGTTTTGATATACTCACAGACGATGTTCTGGAAGAGGCTATTCAGCCTGTGACTCCAGCTCCTCATTAGGTTTCATTACTACACTCGTGGCCACAGTGGCAGTGGATGAGCGACTGAACAGACAATGAATCCCTGCTTTATAAAAACAAAACAAACAAAACATCTTTATTGCGGATCATTCACAATCCATAGCCACTTAACCTAACATATAAGTACAATCTTACGTATATATTGAACTTAATACAAAAATAAGTCCAACATATCCACTTAACCTAGCATACTGACATACTGTTTGATTAATTATCTGACAATTTTAAGTATATTGTTATTACATGAGACCTTATAGCACCTATTACACTTATTATAACATAGCCACTTACTATAACACTTATTATAACACAACTTAATATGCATATATAATCTTTGCTACATTAAAAAAATAAGGTATTGTAAACCAGTAGTTGTCTGAATCAAGACTGTCATATAGGTGAGAGGTACACAGTATATGAAGACAGGACATTGTACAATAACTCATTAGAGCTGTTTTAGACCCTAGTAATGAAATTATATATATTCTTCCGGATTAACATTTGGCTGGTAGGTAGGTTACGCGTAGTAAACATAAAACTGGCACTTGCACCATTTTGGTTTCCTACGTAGCATATGAAAAATATTATTATAAGCACAGAGCTTATTCATAGCAGTTTCTGTATAGTTCCACCACAGATGGGATGTATACAGTGCAGTACAGTAAGTTCTAAACATATAAATTTTAACTGATTCTGAACACATACCAAATTTCCTTACTAGCATGTTACCCTGTACATACAGCTTTTTACGTTGCCTCTCAATATCAAGTTCATCTCGCAGCTTGTGAGTAATTACATGACCTAAGTATTTACATGTGTCTTTGACAGGTATAATCTGACCATTCATTTCAAGAGACTCACATGATACATGTTTCAGTAGATTACACTTAAAAATCAAAATACAACTCTTTGCCCCATTATAAGTGATGTTACTTTCTATACCATATTGTTCACATAATTATATCTAATAGTACTCTCAGCCCATGGGGAGAGGGTGACAGAAGAACAAGGTCATTAGCATATATTAAATAATTATTTTTTTCCTTTCCAATGACACAGCCAGTACGTGCAGTTTTTAGTTCATTGGTAAGGTCATCCGTGTATATACAGAAAAGATAGGGTGATAATATACCCCCTTGCCTAACACCATTAGTTACCTTGAAACCTGGTGATACAGTGCTTTTCCATCTTACAAATATGGTCTGCTCTGTATTCCAGAATGCAAGTATCCTAAGTATATATTTAGGCACCCCTCGACACAAGAGTTTCTTGAAAAGTTTGTGATGGTTAACTCTATCAAGTGCTTTTGATGCATCCAAAAAACAGGAATATACATTGCTACTTGACATCTTGTACTTTAGGACGGCTTCTTTTAGCATGTAAATATACATGTCAGTACCATGTTTCACTCTAAAGCCAAACTGATCGGCATAATTCTGCAAGTACTTGTTCTATTATAAATGACATATTCTAACACTTTAGAAAGTATACTGGCAAGTGCTATTGGCCTATAATTATTCTTATCACATATACTAGCACCCTTATTTTTAACAACTGGCAACAATACAACTGACAAAATGGACTGTGGCAAGTACCCATGACCCATGTATCACACAGCTTGTGAAACACTTTGCAAGCATAGGTATTATACGAGGGCTACAACATTTTAAATGTTCTGCTTGTATGCCATCTAGGCAACAACTTTTGTTATCATCTAACTTTTGAATAGCCTGCCAGATTTCTGAGTCATTAATTAGCAGCTCCTCAGAGCGTTCTACATTTTGGCATATAATTAGTCTATTCCCCCCAAGAGACAATTAAATAGGGTTTCATAATGATTTTTCCACAGTTCTGCAATGTTTTTTGCACCACCTTCTATTACATTTGGCAAGGTAAGATTACTATTGCTAATTTTATTAACCTCCTTCCAGAATTCCCTACTGGAAGTACTGCTATTGCCTAATTTCCTGGCTAGAGATTCTCTTCGAAGATGCCCTTCATTTTTCTTTATAAATCTAAGAGCACCCTTGAACCTAGCACGAGTTCTATTTTTCAGTTGGAAGAGTTCCCCCTGCCTAGGTTTCCCCATAGCAACCCATTCCACGAATACATTTTTGCTACATCATACACAGAGCTGGGCAGTATTTAAATACGTATTTAAATACATTTGTGTATTTAGAACTGTATTTATAAATACATTGTTTTTCATGTATTTAAATATAGTATTTAAATACTTTAATGAGTATTTAAATACAATGTATTTAAATACTCAAAATATAAAAATGTAAATACTTTTACTGGTTTAATACACGTTCTGTACTAGCACAGTACGACGCGTCGACAGTGTAGTACAGCATGGTTCATGTTTCAACGTGTCAGTTCAATCAGTTGTGTGCCACTCTTAGTCGAAAGCGGTTGATTTCTTTATCGTGTGCGTGTCATGGCTTAGTGAATTAGTGAGTGCATATGTTAAAATTTGTATGTATTTAAAATGTATTTACAAATGTATTTAAATACAATTGATGTATTTTGTATTTAGTATCTAAATACATTCGTAAAATGTATTTAGTATTTAGTATTTAAATACATTTCTCCCATGTATTTAGTATTTAGTATTTAAATACATTCAATGTATTTATTGCCCAGCTCTGATCATACAAATCAGCAAAGTATTCTGCCCACCCTGGATTGACATTTACTTTGCTCCATTTTTTATTCTTAAAGCTACTTCCATTCGCAGTTTTAATGGCATGTTCAAGCTCACCGTAATATTTATTTAAGATATCTATATGGTTTACATCATCACAGGAGAGATTCCTACAAACCATAGCTTCTGCAGGAATCCTCACAAACCTTAGTAGTGCATCATTCTGCATTGTATGGTAATCTACCTCAGAGTGGCTAAGATTTGACCAATTAACCTTATAGTAATCAGCATTATCACAGTCATTGTCTGTGTCAGGTGCTGCCATACAATCAAGTCCTACTACAAATGGGATATGATCAGATTCAAATACATCATAAAGTATTAAAGTATGGACATGTTATTGATTATTATATTATAACCATCGTGGGAGGCTATACAGTGGTCTAGCTACGAGTCTCCTAGGCATCACTAACATATGTAAATGAGTCATTCGGGATTAGCAATTTATTGACAAGTTTTTCGTTGCATGCCTCACAGTAACTGATAAAAAAGCTTAGCAAAATCCGAACCAGGTTTAGTGATATTGCTATTAAAATCACCAACCACTACAAGACAATTTGTGGTTACGAAACAACTACATATCTCTAAGGCATGAAGCGAAAAGTGTAATAAAAAAGGTCAAGCGCGAAATTGAAATCTCCATAGCTCGTAACGGTAAAGAAAACCCCAAGCGATTCTTTCAATACGTCAACAATAGAAATCCAGTAAAAGGTGTCTTGGGGCCGTTGAAAAATGTAAACGGAGATCTAGTTTCTGAAAACAAGGAAATGGCTACCTTGCTAAACGAATTTTTTACGTCAGTTTTTAATATAGAAGATGTAACGAATATCCCTATGGTCATAGACATAATACTTTTGATAATGGTAATATTTTGGATAATATCGTGGTTAGTGAAGGGAAAGTAATGCGCTATATTGATAAAATGAAAACGCGTAAATCATCGGGGCCGGATTCCATATATCGCATACAACTAAAAGAATTAAAAGATAGCATTGGTGTGCCGCTGACAAAGATTTTTAATGCGTCTATTTCTGAGGGGTCCGTACCAGATAATTTCAAGTTAGCAAACGTAACACCTATCTTTAAGAAAGGCGATAAAGGTGCGGCTGGAAATTATAGGCCAATCAGTTTAACGTCTGTTGTAGGTAAGCTACTGGAATCAATAATTAGGGATCGTATAGTCGAACACTTAGAATTGCATAAACTAGTTACAAATACGTAGCACGGTTTTAGGCGAAACAAATCTTGCTTAACTAATCTTTTAGAATTTTTTCAAAGCGTGGTTGACGTTTACGATAGACATCGGACGGTTGATGTAGTGTATTTAGATTTTCAAAAAGCGTTTGACACCGTGCCGCACAAAAGACATATTGAAAAAACTAAGACTCATGGAATCAGGGGTGTAGTAATAAATTGGCTAGAAGAGTGGTTGCGAGGTAGGAAACAGAGGGTGGTCGTTGATGGAGCGGAGTCGTGTTGGGCTAATGTAGCGAGTGGCGTTCCTCAGGGTTCTGTATTGGGCCCCTTGCTTTTTCTTATATATATTAACGATTTAGATGTCGGCCTAGTCAGTACAGTTTCAAAGTTTGCGGATGACACGAAGCTGGGTGGTAGGGCGATTAATGACGAAGATAGAGGTAAAATCCAGGAAGATCTGAATAAAATCGTTGATTGGTCAGTCACATGGCAAATGAGATTTAACGTCGATAAGTGCAAAATTTTGCATATAGGTTCGCGTAACGGTAATTTTGCGTATAGTATGTCAGGGAAAGAGTTAACAAGCGTAGTGCAGGAAAAAGATTTAGGAGTTATAGTCACTGGTGACTTAAAAGTAGCGAAACAAAGTACAGCAGCGGTCAATAAGGCGAACAAAGTGTTAGGTTTTACAGCTCGGAATTTTGAGTACAAATCGCGCGATATTATAGTTCCTCTTTATAAATCATTAGTTAGACCCCATTTGGAGTACGCGGTCCAATTTTGGAATCCGCATAGGCGCAAAGATATATACAAAATCGAAAGAGTTCAAAGACGAGCAACTAAGATGATTCCGTCGCTTAGGTCAAAGTCGTCCGGCCTAAGGAGTTAAAATTGACTACACTCGAGACTCGGAGGCTAAGGGGTGATCTAATCCAGGTGTTCAAAATTATGAATGGGTTCGATAACGTAGATAGAGATAGCTTTTTCGAAATATCTCAATATAATAGGACTAGAAATAACGGGTGTAAGTTGACAAGTAGAAGGTTCGAGACAACAGTTGCCAAAAACTTTGTTACGCATAGCGTAAATAGCTGGAATAGTTTGCCAGTAGAAGTAATTAGTAGCACGTCTATAAACATATTTAAAAATCGATTAGACGCATATGTTGATAGATTGGGTATAGTTTAAGGTAGTAAAATTAAGGCTTTGTGGTGATAGATCCCACAGCTCAACACAAGTGTTGTGGGATATAGGGAGGCAGCATCTTGGGTTAGGGGATACGCTCTGTCCTTACACACCCCATTTAAAGAGATTCCTCTGCCGAGCGGTGCCCCCCATAGTACTGTGAGGTATTGAAAAACTCATGATTTTCACTTGCCCCACAAACACCTTTAAATGGGAGACCCAAAATGGGTGCACACACATTTCTACATTACTGTACAGTCTTTACAGCCAGAGATGGGCAGTATCTTGTATCTTAAGATACAAGATACGTATCTGAGATACGTATCTTAGATACTTTATTTTTGGAGGATCTTGAGAAGCATCTAAGATACATTTTGTCATGTAGCTTGTATCCCGGGATACACTTTCAAAGATACTTTCATAAGATACTTTTTAAATAGAGACGCTAATAACTATTCATGAACTATCATCATATCTGACGCACGTTGAAGCAGGCCGGCGATTGCTGTTACATGTTTGTACATGAATACTACCGTTGCGCTGCGCGCACAGTCTCGGCACAGACGTACTCAGGTTTCATCTTGTATCCCGCGGTTTTAACATGTTTTAACATGATTAAAAATCAGGAATTATACATATATTTGCTTATTCCTGCAAATATATTTATTATGAGGAAAACTTTATTTTTTCTTCGTGAGTAGGTAACTGAGCATACCTGTATTAACAATTTATTTGAAATACATAAATTGAAAAAGTGTGGTTTAGTTTATTTTTCCATACCTAAAAATTTTCAGGATTATTTATATGTATTTACTTTGTGCTTTTTAGTTATATCACTATATGAATACTGAAATATGAAGTACCATTGATTTGGCATTTATTTATATCCAGAAAATATAATAATAAACAATTGAATGAGACAACTCGTGCGCTCATGGCGTCACCAGGTGAAACTAAACTCAAATAATTATTCTTTCAAAAGTATCTTGTATCTTAAAAATGTATCTTGTATCTGTAACTTGTATCTGTATCTTGAAGATACAGTTTTTTCGAGTATCTTGTATCTGTATCTCAGATACATTTTTGTTGGGTATCTTGTATCTGTATCACAGATACAATTTCCAAGTATCTTGCCCATCTCTGTTTACAGCCACACCTACACTTTTCCTCCTAAGTGTATGTATGGAAATGTATATGGTTGTAAATTGTGACTTGGTCCGCAATTGATATGGACCGTGACTTATTTTTGGTCGGCAAGGTACTGGTAGTGATGGATACCGTAATGAAATTGACTGGATTCTTTGGATCTGATATATTTGCACGTCGGTTATAAATAGATATAGAGTGTAACATATTTGTGGATAGTAGTCTATTATGACTTGATCCTCTGGAGCCAGAGATTCTATCTTTAGTTTTTAATTGATAACACTAGGCAACAAATTTCAACTTTTTTTTGTTACAGACACGTGAACTACTGATTCCTACTAAAGCGGTGATGCTGATTTCAGATCTGATATCAAAATTTCTCTATCACGTCCAGATTTTGTGTAACCGAAAACCCCTATTTTTCATTTTTTTTCTCACCCGCTTCTATTACGAAAGCCGTCTAAGCTACTTTTCCGTGCCACGTTTTATGTTAAGCATACTTAAATAATTAGTGAACAGGGATGTCTTTCCTCCTTTATTCTGGCTTAAGACAGACAGCGGAATTCCGCTGGCGGAGTTACCACCCCTGCGCCCAACCATCCACCCAAAGCGCGTTAGTATTTTGTTGTACTGAAAGGCAAATTCCTGTTCTTAAGTGAAACTTTGGTGTGTCCTCTTCCTTTGTCGCTTGTAGGATGACGAGCTCTCCTTCTGCAGGAACCAACAATAATCTCCCATCATATTTGGGTTGAAATTACCTTGGTATCTGTTTTCCATAACTGAGATCTGTTGGTGGAAGCGCTCACCATGCTCGTCACTTACAGCCCCAAGGTTGGCCGGGAAGAAGTCAAGATGAGAATGTAAAAAATGAATTTTCAAAGACATTCTGCATCCCATTATTTCATAAGATTTAAGCATGTTTTCTACGAGTTTACGGTGGTTTTCAGCTTTGTGGTTTCCAAGAAAATTTTTGACAACTTCAACGAAAGATGTCCATGCTCCTAGTTCATTCTCATTTAGGTTAGATGGAAACGATGAGTCGTGGATGACACTGCGGATCTGTGGTCCAGTGAAAACTCCAGCTTCTAGCTTAGCATCTGTCAATATTCCTTTGAATTTATCCTTTAAATATTGGAAACCACTACCTTGATGATCCATACCCTTCACGAAATTTTTCATAAGGCCAAGTTTAATGTGAAGTAGTGGAAGATGTACTTTCTGAGGGTCAATAAGTGCTGGGTGTTTCACATTGTATTTACCAACAACATGTTCAGTTCTAGATGGCCAATCATGTTTTTTGTAGTGGTTCTTGTCATCTCTGCTGTTCCATAGACACAAAAAGCACATATGCTTTGTGTAGCCCAACTGTAACCCAAGAAGTAATGATACAACTTTAAGGTCGCCACAAATATTCCATGTGTGGTCCTTATATTTGATGAGTCTTAGCAGCAGTTTCATCGATTCATAAGTCTCATTAAGGCCAGTGGCATGTGCTACAGGTATTGAAGGTTTTTCATTGCCGTTGTGCAGTAATACAGCTTTAAGGCTAGCTTTACTAGAGTCAATGAACAGTCTCCATTCTTTTGGATCATAGCGACAGCCAATCCCTTGCATCAGACCACTGATATCGTGGCAGAAACAAACGTTTTCTTCCTGTAAGTAAAATGATGAAAACTGCAAATGGCGATGGCGGAAATGGGAAACTTTGGTGTTTGGTTGGAGAAGATTAAATTCTTGAAGTCTTGAACCAAGCAACTCTGCCTTTTCTTTTGGTAATTCCAAATCGCGCACTAAGTCATTTAACTCCGCTTGACTTAACAAATGTGGGGAAATATTTGCATCTGGAACATATATGCCATCTTTCCCTGTTTCTATATCACTAGCAGAATCTTCAGATGAACTGCTGTCTGTTATCGTTGCTGGTGGAACTGGTGGTGGATTTGTTTCATCATGTGGTACTGGTTTCATTGCTGATTCGCAGTTTGGGTACGTGATCTTTGATTTGTTTTTCTTTGTGAAACCAGCAATCTTTGTCAAACAAAAATAACAATCATTGAAGTGATTTTTCGGCTCACGCCAAACCATGGGGACTGAGAACGGCATAGCTTTTCTTTTACCATTCATCCAAGCTATTAACATTGCATTGCACTGTGCACAGCAAATATGTGGTGCCCAGTCCCTTTGTTGGTCTCCTAACTTAGTCAAAATAACACTTGTAGGCAAGTTTAATCTTTGTTGTTATGTTTCTACGTTGTGGCTTAGGTGTATATTGTCCACAGACAAAGCAGAAGTTGTCTGGGTGATTTACACAAGCACGTCTATTTGATGCCATTTTGAATTACCATACAATATCTGAAAAAACGTAGAAAGTAATTATTACGATGTGCAAAATAAAAAGAAATACACACCGTAGTACAAAACAAATGCTATAAAAACACACAAGTCACCACAACCTGTCACTTGCTCATCAGCAGAGAGCTTCAACAACCGTTCTGCTTGACTGTCACGTAGCGACTGACCGTTGGGCCGTTGCCCGTTACTATGCTCTTGACTCAGTGTTGCCAACTCGGGATAAATTTTATTTATCAAAATTGTTCGAATTTGTACATAGTTGGCAAAAAAAAATTGCTTTAACCTTGAAAAGCAAGTTTCATATTATTGGCATTAAGCCGATTAAAACCAAAATCTGGACGTGGTAGAAAATTTTACTAAAAGTGATTTGCATTTTACACAAAATCTAGACGTGATAGAAAAAATCTAATTATAGATTTGAAATCAGCATACCAAAATTAGCTAGGAGCACCTATTTGGTCTTCTGTAACAAAATCTTTGTTGCCTAGTGTAATTAATTAATTTTAAATTGATAATTATTTAGTTTTGTAAAAATTGGTTGTTGCCAATGTACAGGCAGTTTTTACATAGTGGAGCCACCTCGATGGGCCGAAGTGGCCCCTAGTATGCCCACTATAAAAATTTCTCATGTTCTTATGTTCTTGTGGTTCGGAACCCACGTAAAATTGTAGGTCCCCTCTGCCACCACGGAGGATAGGCGCAATACACAATTACGAACGCAGTTAGGTAGACCAGCCATGAGTGGATCCTAGGGTCTTTGTTGGTCTAAAACATTATAACACCCCAACTTACAGACATATAAACACAGACTAAACAACTCCACAGACGACACCTGCCACCTGTGCCAGGACACACCACAAACAATTGAACATATTATGACAGACTGTACCGCTCTAGCACAACATAGAACACAATACAACATCACTAGTGCGCAGAACCTCTGGTCCACTCCGGAGAGGGCAATCGGTTGCCTGCGTGCCGCCGGCTTGCTCGATCAGGGTGGGCTGGTCGGCTAACCAACAACAACAACACATGGAGAATCCAGCTCCTCTAGCAGTATATTTAGTTTACAGAGTCTATCTAAAAATACCTCCTCATTTTCAGCACACTCATAAGGCATATAAACATTGAATATATACAGCATTTTGTTGTTAATTGTTAGTTTTATGGTTACAACCCACTCATATTCATAACTAATGGGCCCTATAAACCTATCCAGCTGTGAGTGCCACATTTTAGCTACACCTTCCTACCTATTCTGTCTGCCCACAGTAATAACTTCACTCTCATCATTGGGTGAGTTAGTTATTCCCCTGTAGTTAGGCTTAATATTGTTTAAATTGATAATTATGTCGCAAATGACATGGCCTGAAGTTGAAATAAAAAATACATTTTTCTAGTGTATTTTGGTGTGCTCTGTTCAAATATAACCTTCATTTCTTGCACAAGAAATGAACAGAAATACTGTGTTTGGGCCATGTAATGACAACTGTATTTCTGTTCATTTGCACAAGAAATGAAGGTTATAGTCGAACAAAGCACACCAAAATACACTTGAAAAATGTATGGTAAAACTTTACAAGACACCTGCATTGCCATGAAACATGCTACAGTAACGAAACATATCAATCGATAGAGTAGAAAAAATGGTGCAAGCAGCTATGTATCATTTTGAAAACGTTAGAAAATAACAAAGTTATGATATTTTGAAACAATGTCATTTTTAGCGACAGTTTGAGATATATCTGACGACATCTGCCAATATTTTTAGCAATTAAATTATTGGTATATCTAGCGACATTTGGCAACCGCTTAGTTACCATACCATTAAATTACTCCATTAGGTCACATCTGGTCAGTTTGTGTTTTGTTGTTGAGGCGTAAAGACAGATTGTTGTGACATTTCAGGGTAAATATGGATATTACGGCCTCCACCCAATTTTGATGCCAAAATACATTTTCCTAGTAGTGTATGATGTGCTTTGTTCAAATCTGGCCTTCATTTTATGTGGAAATGAACCAATCAAAAGTTATGAGACTTCAAAGTTTTACATATTTTGGTTCATTTCCCCATAAAATGAAGGCCAGATTTTAACATTGCACATCAAATACTACAAGAAAAATGCATTCCAGTGTCCAAATTGCTAGAGAACCTACCTAACCTAACCTAACTTAACCTACGCAAGTTAAGAGATGGAGATATCCGAGCCTCACCTAACCATGTATCTCTAAATTGAGATATCGAAAATGCACATCGTCGCCGGCGTTTATTTTTCTTATCAGTTACTCGTTTCTGACATCGAAATCTCCACCTTGATTCATCGTAGGAACACTTAGATCCACACTCTCTGCATTTAAAATACGACTGTAACACACCATGTTTAACAAAAATTTTTACAGCAGAATTATCACTATTGTTAATTTCCATAATAACATCTTCGAAATACATCTCACATCCTTCACACGCCATATTGGAAAATCAACTAATGAAGAAAACGGAAAACACTATACCTCATTTTTTGTTTTTTTCCACACAAATAGATATACTTATGATGACGTCATTCAAAAAATGGAGTTACGAAAATAATTTCTTTAAAAGCCTATAACATTATAAATACGCAATTGCACAAATAATAACATATACCATTAGACTCCTAAAATTATGCTGAAACGTTTGATAATAGCCAGTATTGTGTTTTTTGATAAGTTTCGCTCTAAGGATAAGGAGCTACTTAAATTTTGTGTTGAACATTAAGTTACTATTGAGCGAATGCTACAGTAACGAAACATATATCAATCGATAGAGCAGAGAAAGTGGTGCAAGCAGCTATGTATCATTTTGAAAATATTAGAAAATAACAGTCATAACACTATGAGGATGTTACTAGGCCTATCATAACCTACACCATTTGGATCTTTTCCGTTTCATGTACTGTTTCCGAGTTTGTTGAAAATAAGATATTTAATGTCGGTCAACTGAATGCCCGGTTAGGTCAACTGTACGCCCTTGATGATTGATTAGGTTAAGTCGTGATATTTTCGTTAGTTTTAACGAAAATATCACAACCAATCGTCAAGGGCGTACAGTTGACCTAACCGGCCATTCAGTTGACCTACATTAAATATCTTATTTTCACCAAAATCGGAAACAGTATATGAAACGGAAAAGATGCAAATGGTGTAAGCTATCATAGGCCTAGTAACATCTTCATAGTGTCATAACTTTGTTATTTTCTAATTTTTTGAAAATGATACATGGCTACTTGCACCATTTTTTCTGCTCTATCGATTGATATATGTTTCGTTACTGTAGCATGTTTCATGGCAATGTGGGTATCTTGTAAAGTTTTACCAAATGTAGTTTTGACTACATTTTATAAAATAAAGCATAACCTAACATGTTCATGTTACGAGATCTCGTAAACGAAGCATTACCATAGGAAACTTGCGAAACACCAAAATTAACCAGAAAAGTTTGGGTAATTGTATACAATATCCCCCTCACCTCAGTTTCTAATAAAAAATTATTGCAATGCGTAGAAAATAATAAATAAACCTTTCCTTTTAAGTAAAAATTTTTCGGTCGACCATATTTATGGAGATATTATTTAATTAACGATATCCATTTGACGTGATGTTTTTCTGATTGGGCTATTTTTCGCGACTCTGCGACTTAATTAGTTGGTTGGTTTCTGTCCTGGCTATTTTTTTTTTCTAATTGGATTCAGTTTGGGTAATACCTTAGTTTGGTCGTGTTTGTGATAGAATTATGAGGTGCTGTTCGTGCGGTTTCGACTTTGAGAACTTGATTCGTCATGTGCCGGATATGAAGACTAAAAAAGTGCATAACTTAACATGTTATTACATTATCATTTGTATAATTTAGGTCTCGGGGGGTACGGGGGCGCCCCCATAAAGATCACGCATCACAAATTGATCGATATAGGGTTCACTTTGTGATGCGTGATCTTTAGGGGGGCTCCGCCCCCATACCCCCGAGACCTAAATTATACAAATAATAATGTAATATGTTGTTATGCACTTTTTTAGTCAAAAATTGGTAATTATTCGTTTTAGTGCTCCCTCTCCCTTCTGAACCAAAACACATTTTTCTGGTGTTTTTTGGCGTGATTTGTTCAAATCTGAACTTAGTTTCTTTTGGAAAATGAGCCGTTTTTGAGAAATTTTCAATTTTAAAATTTCTCAAAAATGGCTCGTCTCCCAAAGAAACGAAGTTCGGATTTGAACAGAAAACGCCAAAAAACACCAGAAAAATGTGTTTTACCTAACCTAACCTAACACTTTTTGGTACTTTTGCATTATCCTCCCAACACTAATTTTTTTTTATAATGGAAGGAAAATAAAGTACGTTAGCAAAACACTTAATTTTTAATCGTGATAACCTAACCTAATCCCAACACTAATTTTTTTTATAATGGAAGGAAAATAAAGTACCATAACCAAAACCGAACCAACATTATGTAAAAAAATTAGTGTTGGGAGGATAATGCGAAAGAACCCACTTTTTTTTTCTGCCGCGCTCATCTGTAGTCACTCTTTTGCAATAATATTGGTCAGCAACTTGTCTATAATTACACTCATGACCACACTGTGGACAAATAACACAAGTAGGTAAAACACCGTGACTGGTAAAGAAAACTTCAGCACCATCTTCTTTTTATAAATATCTTTTATTAATTGATAGTAATCCAAATCACAACCTCCACAAACCATAGTGAAAAGTGAACTGAGAAAGCATTTTGGAATGAGTATGCATTATGGAAGATTCAAAATGCACGTCTGTGATTGGTCAGATAAGGTCACATGAAACAAAAACCAGATTTAATTGGCTGATTTGACCTATGTTTCCTAATTTTGCCACAAGATGTCTCCCCATAAAACTGGAGAGGACGGAGAGTGGCAAAATTTTAACCAAGGAAAGAGCTAAACTGTGTCAATGGCCTGTAATGGCTGCTTATCGACATCTAAAATTTTTGGTAATTGTATACAGTATCCCCCTCACCTCAGTTTCTAATAAAAATTATTGCAATGCGTAGAAAATAAATAAATAAAACCTTTGGTAATTATGTATATTAAGTCACTCAGTCATTTTACACACCAAAATACATTTTTCTAGTAGTATTTGATGTGATTTGTTCAAATATGACCTCCATTTCCGTCGGAAATGAGATCCAACAAAGTTATAGTACTTTGAAGTTTGGCTCATTTTCAAGGGAAATGGAAGTCAAAATCTAAGCAAAACACATCAAATATTACTAGGAAAATGTATTTTGGTATTAATGAACCTAACCTAGCCTAACCCTGGCTAAACTAGCCTAACCCTGGCTAACCTAGCCTAGAGTATATTAAATCCTCAAAATAATATTCGCACCGTTCACATGTCATCGCCACAAACATCTATCAAAAACTAACAGAAGTAGACTAGCAACTTAAAAGGCCTAAGAACTTAAAAAATCTTGCTCATATATCATGTTCTCATGACGTCACCAATCAAAATATTGGAAGGGCGGGAAAAAAAATGCAAAAATGTCATAATATTCAAATGTACATAATTTGTTAAGTACGCATCTGCGAGCATAGTGACTTATATGAAAATGATGAGAAAATTATGCTTTAATATTTTATAATTATATTTGCTTTTGATATTCTGAGTGGGATAAAATACATATTAACCAAACCTTTCCTTTAAGTAAAATTTTTTTTGGTCGATCATACTTATGGAGATATTATTTAATTAGCAATATCCATTTGACGTGATGTTTTTCTGATTGGGCTATTTTTCGCTACTCTGTGACTTAATTAGTTGGTTGGTTTCTGTTCTGGCTATTTTTTTTTTTCTAATTGGATTCAGTTTGGGTAATACCTCAGTTTGGTTGTGTTTGTGATAGAATTATGAGGTGCTATTCGTGCGGTTTCAACTTTGAGAACTTGATTTGTCGTGTGCCCTAGATGAAGACTAAAAAAGTGCATAACTTAACATGTTATTACATTATCATTTATATAATTTAGGTCTTGGGGATACAGGGGTGGAGCCCCCGTGAAGATCACGCATCACAAATTGATTGGTATAGGCTTCACTTTGTGATGTGTGATCTTTAGGGGGGCTGTAACCCAGAGACCTAAATTATACAAATGATAATGTTATAACATGTTAAGTTATGCACTTTTTTTTAGTAAAAAATACATTTTTCTAGGTTCGGTAAGGTTAGATTAGATTAGATTGGGTTGGTTTCCAAAAATAAATAAAGTAATTAATGCTATAAATAAAAGTTTTACATCGATTGTGAAGTCAATTTCATAAAATTGAGGTGAGGGGGATGTATACAATTACCAAATTTTTTTTTTCCATAAAAATAATTATTACATTTCCTCGATTTTTATCAGTTTCCCTGAGGTTTCAAGGTGTCCTGAATACAAATTTATATGTTAAATTGTCATAGAATGTCTCCTATCAAAAACAAAGGGAGCATTAAAACGAATATTAACCTACATTTTTTTAGGTTAGATTAGGTTGGTTTCCGAAAATAAATAAAGTAATTACATGCTATAAATAAAAGTTTTACATCGATTGTGAAGTCAATTTCATAAAATTGAGGTGAGGGGGATGTTGTATACAATTACCAAAGTTTGCTCTTATCATTTTCATTTAAAGTAACGAAAATATCACGACTTAACCTAACCAATCATCAAGGGCATACACAGGTCCGGCGCCAGCCTATTTGGCGCCCTTAGCAGGACTGCAGCTGGCGCCCCACCCACCTCCCACTTCACGATTGGGTTTGCCCACAAAGTAATCAAGGTACCATTGAAGAAACTATTTGCCTTACACTGATCTATTTTAATTTGCTAATACATACATTTATTATAAAATTATAAAATCATTTCACAGTTCAAGAAAGTGTCATGACTAGTGTTGCAAAAAAGTTTTTTTTAAATAGTTTTTTTTTTTTTTGTTTTTTTTTTTTTTTTTTTATAAAATTGGTATATAGATATTATCCCTTCTTTATTTTGAAACAAAAGTACACGTATGTTGTTCTCATTGTAACATTGATTTCAAGGAGTAACGAAAACAAAAAAGGTTTAAATCCATTTTTCATTATTTTTCCTTTTAATAAAGGTTGACACTGCCCCTAAAAAGACTCCAGACACAAGCCCAATTATAAAATCCATTGTAAATTTATATTAATTAACTAAAAAAAATACACTTTCAACATTTTTTTTCATCATCATTCATCATTTGAGGAGTCATAGAGAGTCATTCATCATACATTGAGTTTTCAGACTCTGCTTCAGACTCTGAATAGAACATTTCATTCCCTTCATGATCATACTCTCTGCTTGATGATGGCCGTTCTTGTGCTTGGAGAGTTGTCTGGGACATGTTTTGCTTCTGCTGAGCACCTGCTTCAGATTCATGGTCTTGTGGTTCATTGTGATCACCCAAAGCATGGTTATGAGCGATGAAAACTAGCTTAGATGCTCTATCAGTTGTCAGTCGGTTCCGTTTGACTGAGTGGATCCATGAGTGGCGACTGAAAGAGCGTTCCACAGCTGCACTAGTTGGGGGCAGGTTGAGAATATTTGCTGCAACCTTGGAGAGCTGGGTCGAACCACAAATTCCATTCCACCAGCTTGTTGGATTCGCCTGTGCAGCTGCCTTCCAGACAAAAGGCTTTGCAAAGATATTCTCTTTTGATCGGTAGTCAGCTAACTCTCCCAATGTCTTGCTATCATCCACAGATGGAACAGCTACAGATATCTCTTGTATGACTTCCATGGCATCCACCTGAAATACAATTTGTAACACATTAAATATAAAATAATATCAAATAATAGATAATGAATGTCTGCAAAATAAGAACATAAATCAATATTCGGTGCTAGTTGTAAAATCAACAACTTACTATTTCTTCTCCAGAGATGTGGCATCCTTTGTAGCGAGGATCAAGAAGATTTGCTGCCAGGTGGATACTTCTAAGAAGAAACTTTCTCCGTTTAGGAATAATTCCCTTAAAACAATCTTCTTCGCTCTTCAGAATTGGGCTCGAGGAGAGATTCTTCTCGAAGGATTGTTGAAGGTCATTAAATATCTTTGGTACAATAGAGAGGTATTTGTTGTCCCCTTCTACTGCAGTGATAGCATCAGAAACCGGCTTCAACAACTTCAAAGATCCATCCAGTTTATCCCAGAAGACTTCAGAAAGCAGGAGTTTTGTGAGTGATTGATCAAGAGAGGCTTTCTTTGCTTCATCATTTATAGCCAGGGTCTGGAGGGGGTGTTTATTGATGTCGATGCTCTCCATACAATGGATGATAGACCCCCATCTGAAAATATTGGCAATATATTTAATATCAAAATAAGAACATACAATGTAGATACTGTAGTTTGAGACTGTTTGAAATACTACAAATTCAAGACAGAAATGCCTGATTTTTTAGAAGTTTAAAATGAATAGTAAAAATGTCTAACGAATCAACTAAGACCCTCTTACCTTGTTTTGACAGGCAGCTTCAGTGTGTGTTGATGCTTCGATGGAGACTGCTGTTGATGTTGATTTAGTAATGCAGTCAGCTTCTGTGACTTTTTAATAGTCTTAACAATGTTAGTACACTCACGCTGGATGCCCTCTACAGTCTTGATCCTGTTGATGTCTGTAAAGATCAAGTGTAAAGTGTGAGCCAGACATCCATAAGGTTGAATGTGTGGATATTCCACTTGCAACAGCTCCCATGCTTTCTTCATGTTGGTGGCATTGTCAGTGCAGATGCCAAGCACTTTCATAGGTCCAACTTCCTCAACCACTTCCTTAATTTTATTTGCCATGTACTCTCCTGTATGGCTGTCTGTACCTATGACAAGAAAACCATAACAAATTATAATCATAAACTCACAGACTAAAATGATTACCATTCATAATCATATGATACCTAATGCAAACATGTTTGTACCATGTTAAAATCAAATACATATGAACCCCTTTATACCACGGTCCATGGGATCCAAACTCCAGAACAGCTTAATATTCCACGGCTTATCCCACTCAACGAAAATTAACTCTATCGTCACGAAAATTACAGAATATATAGTTCTCATATACCTGAACACTGCCATCCGTAATTTTTCAACTATTTCTTTAATTAATTCATTATTTCACTCAAAAAATTTTCTATTCAATAAATGAGGTGGGGATGAGGGAGTTTTAGTCACTTCTACTTAAAAAAGTAGAAATATGTTAAATTAATTTAACTATAAATTTTAAATGAAGCTTACTTAAATTACATTAGGTCAGTTTAGCATAGTTTCCATAATAATTATATTAAATAATAATTATATTAAATTATTACTTTTTTCACTGGGTCCACAGTGTCACCATGGCTTAACATGAATCACAGCTTAATGGTCAGTGGCTTAACGGGGTTCTACTGTATATGATTTTAAACATACCTGTTGCAATGCTGCTCCAAAATATGGGCCTGGGTACTGTTATGATGAAATTTATGATTCCCTCATTTCTGCAAAATAATACAGATAGTAATATTTGTAAATAATGATTTGTGAGTTCAGATGTAGGCTACATCTGATTAGCTACATCATGTAGCTAATCAGCCATAATTTCTGACTGATTAGCTATATCTGAACACAACTTTGAACTTGTTTTTGCAATGATATCTGTAATTCAAAATATAAGAAATAACATACACTACTCTATTAATCAGTACCATACTTTAGCTCTCTCACAATCTTACCTGATATTGCTCCAGCCATCACAGAGTATTGCCACACTTGAAGCAGATGCCACTAGTTCTTTAGCTGTTGTAGCAGTTTCTTGGTACACTCTCTCAAGAAGAGAATTTGAGATCATATCCCGGTTTGGCACTACAAATGATGGTCTCAAAGTGGCAAACACTTGTAACCATAGCTCATTCTCTATGATCCTTAATGGACATCCACTTGCATAAATAGCCCGAGCTAGGTGTACTTGAGTTTGTTCCTATAACAAAAAGAAGTCATTAGATTGTTGAATGATAATTTTTCGTATGTATAGAATTTAGCCTCACACAAAGGATACCATGTTTTTTATAGATTAGCAGACTAGGTTGCTTCACTAATACTAAGCAAAAAAGTAATTTCATTAATTAATGGTCCAATTATAATTGTGAAATGGTGGTTCATGTTAGGAATTTAAAGATATATATTCACTGGCATCACTATAATATGATAATATATAATGTACTTACAATCTCTGCATTTGACATGTAATCCATGTATTTGCTAATTTTATTCTGTTGAGGGGAAAAGGGAGATCTTGTGGATGTCCTTGATGTTGATCTGGTTTCATTTGGTGGGTTGCTCTTGCAACTATACTCACTTTGATCCATGTCAATAATATCTTCAGAATAGTTGTTTGTAGCTGTCTGATGCTGTGATTTTAGTTTTAAATATCTAAACTTTATTTTGTCATCACATTTATTACAATTAGCAATATGTTTGGCCATTCTTGTGCCATTTTTTACTAGTTCCATGCAACAAAAATTGCATTTAACTTTTGCCACTTTTGCATCACTTTTAACATCCTTAAATAGGCATGCAACTGGAGTCTTCTTTCTTCCTGGCATTTTATCAGTTTATCACTAATCTAAATAATTACTGGTATATAAGATATAAACCTGAAAAAAAACATACAAATTAACAATATAATTTAAAAAATCGAAATAAAATAGGTTAGGTTGGTAAGTAATGGTAAAAGCTGTATCTCGAAAAAGTCTCCAGTCAATAAATGGGGATGGGGGCGTTTTAGTCAGCTGTATAATAACCTAAATAAGTATAAGTGTTAAATTAATGCAAATTAAACTTTTAGACGAAACTTAGTTAGGCTAGGTTAGGTCAGTTTAGCTTAGTTTTTATAATAAATATATTTTATATATGTTTAAGGAAAAAGCCGTCGCTAGTGGGGGCTGGAGACTTTTCCCGTCAGACGGCTTATTCCCCCGAACACCGTTAGGTTAAGTTTAAAAATAGGTTAGGTTTAAATTTTTTACAATCTCCCCATTTATTTGGTAAGATTTCTCGTTATTTAATTTCGATATTGTTACACGACAGAATTAGCTAATTAAAAAAAAAAAATTTTTTTTGTTGGTGTTTTTTTTAAAAAAAAACTTCCTTGTTTTTTTTTGGTTGCAACACTAGTCATGACCAATCAAAACAGCGAGTAAAGCGAGGCATATATAGTAACAAATCAGAATGCTCAAAAGTGCTAAAATATGCGTGCAAAAAGGACATATCTACTGTTTTTTCCAAGCAAGAAGGGCATATGTCACATAAAAACAGTTATTCGCTTATTGACGACTCCTGGAACTCATATTAAGCCGTAAATAAGCTGAGTCGCTTATTGACGACTCCCGTCTGTGCGCGCAACATTTTTAAATCACTTATTTACGACTCCCGTCCCTAAAGGGTTAAAGGTCATGATAGTGAAAGTTCTATAATGACCCAATAAGATGAATAAGTTAATTATGTAAATATCAGTCAAGCTAAACTGGTGTACATACGTCGTACAACCTTTCATCATTTGTCTATGCTTCTCATTCCTTCATTATTTTTTTCATGTTGTTCTTACATAATACTATCAGATGTGCACAGGGCGGGAGGCGCTGGTGCCCCCCAGATCTTTGGCGCCCTTAGCATTTACTAACCTCGCCTAATGGAAGCGGCAGCCCTGGGCATACAGTTGACTTAACCGGGCATTCAATTAACCAAGCCAGGCATTCAGTTGACCTAACCTGGCATTCAATCATTTTCAGGTGTAGTGATAGATACATCAGATATAGATAGATACATTAACATAACCACTCTCTCTCTCACAGACTCACTCTCTCTCTCACAGACTCACTCTCTCACTGACTCTCAGCCTGGCAGTGACAGAAGACTGCTATTTATTGTTCTTTCAAGATGCAGGACTCAAGCAGACCATCTACCTCGCGTATGAGGTAAGCAAACTTGTGGGTAATTTTTTACTATCACTCCGGTCTCTTCAATTCCCATAATTTATAGATCAATGGGTTCGTTATTACACCAGGAATGCGATTTGGATAGTCTCAAGTGAGGGAACTGGCCCAAAACTAAGTTAGGACATGGTTTGTTTTGGGGTATAAGTGTGAAAAAATACCCTAAAATGCAGGTAATTCCTTCAGCAGAGACTATCTAGGGCGCATTCGCAATGTAAAAATGAATCCATTGATATATAAATTATGGAAATTGTAGAAACAGCTAACATGAGTGACCTAAAAGGTGTATATATACATTTATATATATGTAGTAAAAGGAACACTTAATATATTCACAGTATATATTATATATACCGTAAAAGTAACCTACCGTACCTAACCTAACCTAATTTTAGGTACTATTACCTGTATATGGCAAAGAAATGCTTTTCTGTTTTTATTGAACACACACTTATTACCACAAACCATACCTTCCTTGTTTTTCTTAGGGCAAATAAATTCTTTTAGCAATACACTGTGTTCTACATAAAAATTAAATGCAGCTTCTTCTTCAAAAAAAAATTTGCATGAAGTTAAACACAGTGAATAATTACAACCATCGCAAACTGACACCATCGTGACACTAAAATCTTATGAGTTCAGGTCAAACCCCCCAATTTTGTTAGCGGTACCTTCCTAACCTTTGTAGGATCAGCCATTTTATCACTCCCAAAAAAATGATCTGCGATTTTATCGCTCAAAAAAATAATTTCTTAACATTAATTTTATAGCTTTAATTGGCATTTGCCTTCATATTATTTAATAAAAGTTGTTTAAAAAGATGTAAAGAGTCTTATGGTAAACTTTATTTTCAGTTCCCAGAGGCTGGACTGATAGTAAAAAATTACCAACTTGTGCCCCATTTTCAGCAGTGGTAATGACTTAAATGAGAGCCAACTTCCAACTTATGAAGACATGATGAGGGGCATTCCAGGAGAGATCACCCAATGCATGTCACCACTCTGACTTGGATTTTGATGAAAATTGACATATGGGGTTCTTCTGGGTGCTGATTTCACTGGTTCAAATAAAAAAGTTCTATGACCCATAGTTTTTTTGAGATATGGGCCCCCAAAATCTTGGGGGCCCCACTTTACCACCTAACCTTAATGGGCAATAACTCCCAAACATCTTACTGTAGACCTATGAAACTATACATTTTTAGAATCAGCATGAAGAGATCTATTAAATGATACCACATTCAAATGTGTAGAACAATAATGAAAATTTCCCCCCCTTTTTTATTTTTATTTTTATTTTTGACCCCCCCCCTTAGGCAGTGAAATCCCCCCAAAAAATTTTCATTTATTAAATTTCCATTAATTGTTAAAAGATACAAACAATAAAAAATGTGTGTATCAAGTTGCAAGATATTTTAAAAATTTTTGAAAAAATATGTACATTGTAAAATTTTGACATTTTTATGCCTGCAGACTTAAATAGAGAACTACAAATGATATATTCACATGGATGAAAATAAACAGCAAAAATACAAATTGAACACACGTATTACATCAAGTTGATTCATAATTACATGAGTTTTTCAACTCATTTTCTGGGAAAACATATTGAATACGCATTGTTCCTGGCTTTAAAGTTGGTGTGCTTAATAAACCTAAAATTTTATCTCTTAATATGTGGCATGTATCTCTAATTTGTGGAAAGTAATAGTAAACACTATATCCTGATGAGTGCAAAAAGCTAACCTCAAAGTCATCAATTCCTCATTATAGGAATGTACAAATCCCAACCATTTCTGATCATTGTAAGTACCAACTAAGCACACCGGACAAAAAATTAGTCACCCCTCTTAGAATGTACCTAATAACGTGTGACGGCGCCTCTGGCCTTGATAACCGCACGAATCCGGCGAGGTAGAGACTCTACGAGGTTGTGCATGTACTGAACATCGATTTACTGCCACTCGTTCATCAGCCAGTCCCGAAGTTCCGCCAGAGTCCGTGGGTGTCTATTCCTGCGCTTCACTTTCTGTTTCCAGCCTGAACAACACCTTCGACGCATTCAGGATTAAAGGCTTCATTGGACCTGCGATGTACTCGTCGCCTCCCATCATTGGAGAACAAACAAAAACGGGACTCATTGGACCAAATTACACGTTTCCAATCTGCCGCAGTCCAGTTTTTGTGCCTCTGAGCCCATTTATAACGTGCCAATTTGTGACTTGCTGTTAACAGCAGCCTCTTCCGTGGTACCCTGCTCCAGATGTCCATCGCATGCAGTTCTCGTCGCAATGTCCGTTCGGAAATTGGTCGCTGGAGAACCTCATTGGTTTCTTGGAGCAATTGTTCTCTGGTTTGAAAATGATTTGCAGTTACTAGACGAGAAACATGGCGGTGCCCCCTATTGTCGAGAATTGTTTTCTGGCCACAGTTACGCCGTCGATTGTCAGTTGATTGCGAACTACACCACTCTTTGTAAACTTGCTGGACAGTACGCGTTGACACCAACAAATTGGGCTACTTCAGACATTTTGTGTCCGTGGGCTCTGCCAAACACGATTGCTCCTTTTTGCCACTGAGTAACGTCTGCCTCACGACCCATTTTGCAGACTATATCCAACACACACTTTGTTCTTCACCACCTCACGAAACAGATCTGATCCTGTGTGCTACGTCACCGCTACTTGTCACTTACCAATGCTACATCAACGCCCTCTGTGTGACCTTGAACTTCCTACTATCGGTGCTATTAGGGGTGACTAATTTTTTGTCCGGTGTGCTTATGTACTCTCCTATTTTCGGATTAACTTCAACATTATCTTTACCCAGAAAAGCTTTGCTTATAATCCTCACCTCACCAACTTTATCAGAAGATAATGCAAATGTTTTTGTTATTTGCATTAATAGGTACAAATCTGTAGAATTTTTGTGTTCCTGTTAGCCGCATACTTTTTTCATATCTGTCACTTAAAAATTTTTCCATAGCTTCAATTTCTTCAGAATTTCTTAAAAAAAAATTTATGCTGTCACTTATATATATTGTTTGAACAAAATTCAAATATGTTTTCTGGTGTTACGGTAATATTTGATTTGCGAATGTTCTCTGCATACTTGCTCTGGCTACAGATCTTTTCACTGTACCCCCAATCCCATCACAAGCGCTTTTACCATGGCTTGTGGCAAAGAAATGCTACTCGCATTCCAGCCCAAAATCTTCTTAATGTTTACAAATGTTAACAAAGTTGAAATGATTTTTATATTCTCGTGCACATCCATCAGTAAAATAATGTAATTTTTTGATATGAAGGTGGGATTTTCTAATAGGTATGAGTGTATTTAAAAAAGTGTAAACCATTGTAGTGTTGTGTTTTGTATTTGGAGATAAAAAACAATAACTTGAATGTTTTGTTTCATTACTTTCTGGTTCCTTATAATATAACACAAAGGGATGCACTGTGCATTGGGTATTTTCCCACTGAAAACCTTGGGTTGCAATAATTTAGGGTGGCAATAAAAAATGGTCGCAAAATTTAAAATGTGCGGGTGCTCATTTTATTCGGTTTATTGAAAAAACAAATTCTGCCAAATTTCAAGTTCCTAATCTTATTTTAAGTGGTGGTACAAGACACAAAGAACTTTGTGCTCTAGGCTATTGGAAACGAGTGTTCGAGTGAGCTTCAAAGTTATACAAAACAAAAAACTGAAAAGAACGATTCTGATAAGACTCAAACAACCTCAAATAGGACTGCAATAGCTTGTAGTGATCTGATAGATTACAATTATGCCTAATTTTTCTGGCTTCGAATGAATGTGGATTTATTGGCATCAGGGAACATCTTCCGGTGCTGCTCCACAACCTGAAGAACGTATTGCTGTTGATCCTCCTGTGTGGTCAGCACAGCGTTAAAATCTTTCATTAGGGCAACTCTTTCTGTGGGATCATTGACAACACTGATGGCAGAGACGCGCTGTTTCGCTTGTTGAAAATCTTCATCTTCCCACTGCTCCGGATCCTTGGAGAGGAAGGATGTGGGAAGCTGGAGCAGGTGGAAGAAGGCCAATGTGTTCTTCGTGACAAAGGCTGCCAAAGAAAGATGTTCAGCATCTCCCACATCAATTGTCACACGAGGCGAAGGACTCTTCCTTTCTTCATTTTTGAGCGCCTCAACCATGCCTCTTTTCACCGCACTGCTGAGATATTCATCAAAAAAGGCCAAAGCGACCAACTTTTCACTTAAGTACCAAAGATGGCTAGTGATCCCTTTCAAAGCGGCCTCTGCCACGCGTCGGTTAACTTGTCTGTACTGCACCAGCTTTTGTATCAGCTCCAAGTCCAACCGCGGAGCATATCTGGCTACCGGGGCATTGAACCAAACTTTAACGTAAATCTCTGCAACAAAGAGGCAGAAGTCAGTAACACCCTGGAGCTCCTGGTCCGTGAGTTTCCCCAAGTTCCGCAACTGGTGACTGTACAAGAAGATCTTAAATGCATAGATGCATTTTGCCATCCACCGTGCCCTGTGGAGGGCACCCAGAGTTTGAATATGATTTCCCCGTGGTAGATTTATTCTGAGAAATAGCAGTATGAGTTCCAGGAATTCACGGTAATCATGGCGAGGCTGCTGAGATCTCAACTGTTTGTGCACAAACTCTGCAACTTTCTCCTTGAATGCGTGCATCCGATCTGCCACCTCAGGGTCTCCCTCAGCAGAAAGAAACGAATCCTTTACAATCTTTGGCCACACCTCCGCCAATCTTTGAAAGAGCTTGATCTTTGGTCCCGAAGAGCATGCTACTAAGGCTTCGAAAACTTTTTCGAGAACTATTTCCGCGATGTGGTGACGACAAGCAAGATTGAGAAGTTTCTTCCCAAGCTTCTGCTCGAGGAATTGACAAGCGCCGTTCAAGCGACCGGTGTTACATGATGTCGTGTCAAAAGACATGGCTACGATCCCGGGAGATAACTGCCAGTCTTCCAGCATGTCATGCACTGCTGTTGCCTGCACCAGACCTGTTGATGATGGCAGCTTTGGTACCCCCAACAGCTTCATCACACCTCCTGAAACCAGGACTGGAAGGCGATCGACCTTCTCTTTGTTTGTAAGGTCTGGAAGGAGCTTGCCATCCCAATGAACTGTTAATGGTACCATGGGGGAACAGGACCTTCTCAGCTCGTCCGCGATGTCTTGGTGGAATTTCATTCGAGCTAGTCGGATTGTCTCTCGATTCAATGTGTAGTGCTCCATACTTTGTCCAGCAGCTGCTAAGGTATTGGCCACAACATGGACTGCCTGGCGATTGGATATCTTTGTGCGGTCCAACGCTTGCGCCAGTTCTTGAGTAACAATCTGATTTAACCCTCTTGATCTTTTCCTCTTGGGAGTGGCAGATGACGCGCCTCCTATTGCTCCGACATTCACCTCATCTTCCTTGTCAGTATCCTCGTTTGTAGAACTGCTGCTTGACTCCAAAACCACGGACCTGTCCATCTTCTGGAGTTCATTCAGGTTCCTTCGTTTCCTTTTCTCTTGCTCACGCTGCTGCGTCATTTTGTTCTCCTCTTGTCTAATATACTTCTGATCAACAAGTCCTATAGTTCCTCAATGACCAGGCTCACGCTGCGCAAGAAGAAACTGCTTGTCTTTATTTTTGATGATTTTGAGCGCATCACTGTGAGCGCAATCAAACAGGCCTTTCAGACCTTCTAGAAAGATGACGACCTTGTCCATCTGGGTTTTGGTACGCCTCGCTCGTAATTTCTTTAAGCTTCTCCACTCAGAATGGAGGTTCTCCAGCTTGTCTTGTGCCTGGTGCGTAGCTTGAGTCGGAAGACTTGCATTCTTCCACATCTGTTCGACCTCTGTCATCACCAGTCGGCTACTTTCTCTGACAGGGCGAGACTCAGACAGGTGAAAGAACAAGAATCGTTCCAGGACCTGCCGCTTGGACGGCAATTTGGCTCCTGTAAGGGCATATGAGTTGGGAGAAGTCTCCAGTAGCCATAAAACATCATTCTTTCTTAGAGTAGTCGCCATTTTTCATCTACCTGCAAAGTATACAAAATAGAGAATTAGTAAGTGACAATGGTGGAAACTTTGTTACTCTTGTACCACCCCCTAATGTTTATCAAAAGTCCTAAAAATTTGCCTGAGTGATTTTCTTCAGGAACTGCACCAAACGCGCCACCACACTTGCTCCTCCAGGCAACTTGGATTTTTACCCCTATTGGCTATTGCCACCCTAGGTTGCATCCTGTACTACAAATGAGTAGTTTTCTGAAAAGTCACCAAGAACTACAGCTGTATGGCTATTTAAATTATTCTTCAAGTTTTCTAGAAATGCACTCTGATTCTTTGCTATAAAGTGATGATGTGTCAATTTGACAATTTTTGTGCTTAATGAATTTATAAAATTATCTACAGATTCTGTTTTTTCAACCATATTGCATCGATCTGTAGTAACCCATTGTTTATATTTTATTTCCTCACATTCAGGATCGTTAACACTTTGAAAAGTGAGCAAAAAATTCTTAATACCTTGTTCTTTTGGACAGAGATTACATATTTGCATCATGCAATTCCTGTTGTTGACATCACACACAGCTTTCTCCATAAGAGTCGTGTATTCCAACCCTTTGTCACTGAAAGCTGAGAATTGTATGTTGGCATTCTGGTGGTATGTACTAGTGATGGATCGAATAATCGCAACCGCACTACAACCGCACAAAAATTCACAACCGCAACCGTAACCACAACCGCCATTCCATAAGTGTGGTTGTAAAAGCTTAGTAATTTTAATTTTAGGTTAATTAGAAATATTTATTTTTTTAAAAAGAAAATGATGGGTCTCCTTATGCGTGCCTAAACGTGACGTCATACGGCTGCCGTAGTAAAATTGGTTTAAACTGCGCTCTAAGTTATTACTCTGTGAGCTCCATGAAGTAACATTTATTTTTATTTAATTTTCTTCAAACTAAAATTGCCTTTAGTACAATAGTCAATAAAGCTTATTCCTGCTCGACGGACCTCTCGGGTTTGTGTAACTTGGTCAATGGCCTTGGTTGGCCAAAGGGGTGGTTTCTTGAACATGACTCCCCCCAAAGGGGGGTAAAGAAGTGGTCTGTGTATTGCAAAACTTGTGTTCAACATAAGGTATTTACTAAATAAATACTATTTAGTATATATTATGTACCAAGTGTGGCTAAATTGCACTATAGTGGCTAAATCCAGTTAATAATTACGCATTTTTCCTAGTATATGATAACTGCAACCGCGGTTGGAAAAAAATCGACAACCACAAACACAACCGCAACCGCGGTTATGAAAAACTGACCACTCGATCCATCACTAGTATGTACACACTAGGGCTGTTAAAATGCCAAAATTTTCAATACTGGTATTGATACTGATTATTTTGCCAATACCAGTATTGATACTGGTTTTATATTAAAATATTTTTATTTTTAAATCACAAATTTAATAGTGAAAAAAGTTAAAAATTCATCTTTCACTCGAGTGCCTATAGCCATAAGAATGTGTATGTGTCTTCTTATACCAGCTAGCCTGTCGACCAACGTTGACTTTAGTCAGTTTAGTGGCTTAAAGCACCCGAACTCGAATCCAAGTCCTTCAAAATGTAAGCCTTGTGTTTTATTTAACCACTATGCCATTAATATATGCCACAAATATTAAGTCTTGAAAAGATCCTATAGCTAAGGATATCTAATATAGCTATAATATTATTGAATTATTAACAATCAACGAACATTATAAAAGGAAAAAAATAGTCAAAATAAAAGAAAAATCCTTTAATGAAAAGTAAATTTACTATTAAAAATTATTATTTATTTTTCATTTTGAAAAATAGACTTAAAAAAAGACTATCCAGTAAATTCTCAGAAAGACTTTATCTCAATTTTGTGAGGTATAACCCTGCAGCCAAAGATGCTCTTTCGGATTCTACACTTGTAGGTCTAATGGAAAGTAATGCATAATAGAGCTTATCTAAATTTTCTGTTCTTTTCGAAGACACTTCAAAACTCTTAAATTCTGTGTTGGGATCAAAGGTGGAAGGTTTGCTTCTCAATGGGATCTCTTCTAATTTCTCCATTTCTTGCATATATTCAGCAAGCAGTGGATCATCAATTTTATCCTTGTTCTCAACTTCAATTTCAGTTTGATTTTCAGGGCAGCAAGATGCTGCTTCGTTTTTACCATGTTTCTCGTACTCAACTAATTGTTGTTCATCTTCAGGGAAAAGTCTCTTAAAAATTCCCTCTGCAGTTCTCTTGAGCACTGTTTTAGATGATAATGATACATTAAAATATTTTTTTTATTCTGAGGATTTCGAATATTTGTCTTTTTAGGAAAAAAGCAAACCCCTAAGCTCATATTTTTTAAATGCAATTCATATTTTGCCTAAAACAACTATTTAAAAAAAAATAAAAAATATACTTCCAATACTGGTATTGACATCCACGGTATTGGTATTCTCTCTCTTTTCTAATACCGGTAGAATACCAGTATTTCAATACCGGGATTCGGCCCTAGTACACACACACACACAATGGGTACCAGCAGCTCCAGCTAAAACACAATGTCTGGGGCGAAGGCTGGCAAAACTAGAGAAGTCAATTTGGGGACTATCTGGATTATTTTTAGAGAGACTAAAAGCTTCTTTCAGATTCATTAACACCAGTCTTTTCTGCACAGATTCTTTATACCCACTTTCATTTCTGATACTCAGGCAGTCTTTTGTACCTGGGCACAAATGACTAATTTCATCTGATTCGTAAAATTTCTGAACAGAATTTTTAGTACCTTTAGTTATTACTTTTCCTTTTGACATGGGTTCAATTTCAAGAATAATTAAGAACATAAGAAATTTTTATAGTGGACACACTAGGGGCCACTTCGGCCCATCGAGGTGGCTCCACTATGTAAAAACTGCCTCTACATTGGCAATAACCAATTTTTACAAAACTAATTAATTATCAATTTAAAACGAGATAGAATCCCTGGATCTAGAGGATCAAAGTCATAATAGGCTACTATCCACAAATATGTTACACTCTATATCTATTTATAACTGACATGCAAATATATCAGATCCAAAGAATCCAGTCAATTTCATTATGGTACCCATCAATACCAGTACCTTGCCAACCAAAAATAAGTCTCAGTCCATATCAATTACGGACCAAGTCACAATTTACAACCATATACATTACAATATATATACCTAGGAGGAAAAGTGTAGGTGTGGCTGTAAAGACTGTACAGTAATGTAGAAATGTGTGTGCACCCATTTTGGGTCTCCCATTTAAAGGTGTTTGTGGGGCAAGTGAAGATCATGAGTTTTTCAATACCTCACAGTACTATTGGGGGCACCGCTCAGCAGAGGAATCTCTTTAAATGGGGTGTGTAAGGATAGAGAGTATCCCCTAACCCAAGATGCTACCTCCCCTATATCCCACAACACTTGTGTTGGGTGGCCGGACAGTTCGCTACTGGACATTTTGCTACTAGGTCTGTTCGTTACTAGGTCACTTCACTACCATTAAAGGTTAAAATCATTGTTATATTATTTTATACATAAAGCTGTGTTAACAATATTTACATAGGTAAATAAACTGAGGTATATTTGTTGATGTTTATTAGGACATAAAACATATTTGTTAATGTTTATTAAAAATCATTGATTAAAATTTATTAAAATATCCAAAATATATAAGAAATATAAATAAAAAAATACAATGTTTGTCATATAAACAATTGCAAACGTGAACATAGGAAATGTGTGTCATATAAAACACAATAATTAGCTAAAAATATTTAAGACTGTGAGCTATTGCCCAAAGGAAGTCAAGTTTGTTTCCGGAATCATAGGTTTCCAGCAATCTTCTAATTCGCTGTTTGCAGTCCCTGTACTCCTTTTTCTTTGGAGGGTTATCACCATGATTCAATTGGGCTACTTTGGTCTTTGCCAATGCTTCTTCTTGTTTCAAGGCATTAATCAGAATCTAGATGTTTGGATGTAAACTTGTCACAGAAAGTTTGAGTAGTGCACTATGAAAACCTTCCAAGTTGTTATTTGTTCGGGGCATTCCATTTACAGACCTTTCATAAACATTCCAGGAATCAATAGAAAATAGTGGATCTAATCTCCTTCTTCACAGACCATGACCTCTCACTCCTCCTATATAATTAGTTTCAAAATAGGAGACAATTTCTTGTGGAATGTCATCATCATCAATGAGCTCTTCAAAGCCTTCTATGACATCATTAATTGGCAGAAAGACAAGTGCAGGAAAACATCTAATCTTAAGGCTAAAATCATCATCATCATCATGGTATCTTTGCTTTTAGACCTGCTTGTACAACTTGTTTGTAGGTATTCTGTGCTAGATGGAACAAACAACACGTAATATTTGCATCAGGAAACACATTTACGAAACTATTGATTGCTGCCTTTTCAAAATCCATTACCATATGTGCAGGTTCATTGTTTGTAGTAGTTCTTTCATTTTATCAAAAAGTCATTTGTAAGTGTTTTGAGTCTTGTTGGGAAGTAGAGCAAACTGTCGTGGAACACTGAAGTCTTTGGCTTGAATGTGAAGAGTATATAATTGATAATATATTTTGGGACTACGCTTAAATGTTCCATCTCCAGCCCAAGTCTTGAATTTCTTAAGGTCCTCAAGAGCTTGATCTGTTGCAAATATTAAAATTCTTTGTGTATCATCTATCCCATATCATACCGGAGGAATGTCGAACCACAATTGAGTGTAGAATACTCATTCGGAATGAGATAACCATGTCGTGTTTGTGGGATTGGAGGAGACTGGTTTTGTACTTGTCTCCAATGTCTGATACTGTGGCTTATAGATGATACCATGGGAAGTTCTGCTAAAGTACATTGATTCAAACTTGCTGTTTCATGGGATATAACGGTCCGAGAAGCATCTTGAGTAGAAACTGATTTTTCTTTTGTTTTGCTGTGCAATTCTTGCATTTACAGTTGAAGTGATTGTACTGTGGTTATGCTTGCCAACAGTCTTAATAATGGTATATTCTTCGTTGTCTGTATAGGTGTGTACCCTGGCCTTACATGTGTGATTCTCGCACACCCAATACTGCTTCGAACCATCAGCATTCTGTTTGTTTGTCATAGATATAGTTTAGATTGTCAATCAGTTTTATTCTTTTCCTTTTTGAAGTCAAGATGCTGGCATATTAGCTGTTAAGGGCAAATCAGCAATTATAAAACTAAATAGAGTTGAATGGGCATAAACAAGGCTGTATACAAGTTATTTGTTAACACTTGTATTTCTTAGAATCAGGCAGTATACAAGTTATTTGTTAACACTTGTATTTCTTAGAATCAGGCAGTATACAAGTTATTTGTTAACACTTGTATTTCTTAGAATCAGGCAGTATACAAGTTATTTGTTAACACTTGTATTTCTTAGAATCAGGCAGTATACAAGTTATTTGTTAACACTTGTATTTCTTAGAATCAGGCAGTATATATTTTCAATTATTTTGTACACTTGTGAGTTCTTAGAAAACATAATCACTTTACTTGTCATGACATTGGTACAAATGAAACTTAATATATCTAAAAAATTTGAAAAACATTAAACTTTCATATGGGCATGGTTTGGTTGTAAACCACGTGGCATGACCAACTAACTAACAAACTTTTTTGAATATGGTAGCGAAGCGACCTACTAATGAACAGATCTAGTAGCGAAATGTCCAGTAGCGAAATGTCTGGTAGCAAACTGTCCTTAGCATCCTTGTGCATGACTCCAGATTCCTGGGATCTTGGGAGCATTGCTCCAGTAAATTTGACCATGAGAAAAAGTAAATTTGGGTTTGGGTTTTGTTCATCCGCTAGACGTTATGCAATTTTTTTGCGTATACGTTCTTGTACAAACCAATTTTTTTAAATTACAAATTTAGTTATTTTAAGTTTAGTTGGTAATTCCATATTTAACAATTATTTTTATTTTTTGTTAAGCTTCAATGTTTTGATAATTAAAATTTTATTAAAACGTATATTTTTTTAATATAAAATTATCAGGATTGGACTATGTTCCATTGATCTCGGCCAGGTTTGATAATTGGCCAGATAATTACTTGTGCGGTTTTAAGTAATCCACCATGACTCTAGAATTGAAAAGTTTAGTTAAGTTTAAACTTACTTTTACTTACTTTAACTTACCTACTTTTACTTACTCTTCCTTACTTTTACTAAGTTTAAAGCACTTACTTTTACTTACTTTCATTGTACTATATTTACTTACTTTTACTCACTTTTACCATACTATATTTACTAACTTTTACTTATTTTGTATTTTTTCAGGTAGTCAATAATCAATAATGGATCCTAATATTGATGAAGTTGGAGAGAAAAGTGAGGGTGTTAAAAGGGGTTACTTTTGTGGTCAATGCAAGAACAAATATTCAAAGAAGCAAAACTGGGAGGAACATTTTAATTCCAAAAAAAATATTTGTTACAATACAAGAGGTCCCAGAGTTTGGGCCCACAGCTTAGATATTGCAGTAAAGAAATACCAGGATGAAGTGCAGCAAAGAGATACGGCAAAGCAGTCATTTAGTTTGTTCACAAAATGTGCTAGTGCTAGACCTCAGAAAAATGAACCAACTTCATCAACTGCTAATCTAGAAAATGAAACTTTTTCAACTGCTAATCTAGAAAATGAAACTTTTTCACTTGATGTTTCACAGACTGAAAAAAGTGCTTCTCCTCCACCTAAGAAACAAAGGTAAGTGAGGAATCTGAGCATCAGACTAACAAAACTGCTTTAGAGGAATTTGAAAATTCCCAAATCCAGAAGACATTGAATGCAATTTTGCGCCTAACAAAAGAAACTCACCAAGCTGTTGTGGTTAATAAAGAGAAGATTCAAAATATGCCTTCAAGTTCAAGTGTTGCATCCAAATCTAATAAAGCAAAAAGCAACAAATTTGACATTTCCATAGCCCATTTAAGCAAGTGTAAATCAATACAAGAAATCCTGAACAATGATTTGATCAAATCTACATTCAAATTGGTGGAAAAGAAGGATCTAGGGCATGCTGATGATTCATTTTCAGTACCAAGTGATATAATGGAAAACATTGCAAATAGTGACACTAATATGCCTGATGTAGATATAGCTGTTGAGGATGAAGATGATGATAATCAAGAAGATATTGATGATGCTTCTGATGATAAAATGTTTACATTATATTGCATAGCTTGCACAGACCCCAAAGCATGTGCTTCAGACAAACATTCTAACATAAAAGGTTACTTCAATGTTAAAGATTTAACCTATGTATGCAAACAAGGAGAAAATCAAGAGAGATGGTTTAGAAATCTGAAAACCCACCTTAATTAAACTTCAGCATCATCAAAGAGCTGCTGTTTATGAAGTGATGAAAACATCTTCTCGGAACACTACTAAACGCATAGAAGACTTATGTGGCAACATCTTATACTACATAATGAAAACAAACACTGCATGGGCTCTATATCCAGTATTTCTAGCTGTATTACATAGGTCAGGTTGTGAGGTTGGAAATTTGAATCATAGCACACATGCGTGCGAGACAATTTGTGAGCTATTAGATAATTAATCAACTTAAAGAACAAACTGTAAAGTGGTTCTTAGAACAAACTTCAGTAACAATAACAGCTGACATTGGAACAATTTTGGGATTAAGCATGCTAGTTGAATTAGTTATGAGTGAAGAAGATAAGACTGTAAAACTTGCTGGGATAAATTTAGTACGCAGCAAATCAGGAGTTTATTTGGCCAATGAAATTTTTGATGTGTTGAAGTCTCCTAATCACTTGAAACTATCTGAAGAAGCAACTAAATCCAAGGTATCTGGAATGGTTGGAGATGGGGCTTTTTGTAAGGACAACGAGCCATTTAAAAACGAAATGAAAAAGTTGTTTGGAGAAAATTTCAAATTTCGATGGGACTTAATGCATCTTGTGAACAGAGCCCACGTTGATGCATTGAAGAAAATTTGTAAACTAAGTGAGCTTTTAGACTTTATTCAGAATCACTCTTCAAATCTGAGATCAGGCCTTGACTATACCAATATGGTTCTTGACAATATCATTGTTTTTAAGAGACCAAAACTCAAATCTGATACTCGCATGGTTAATTACGAATTGATCAATTTGACAGATTTGTGGAAAATTGTGTTTTTTGATCATCCACAAGAGAAAGAAATTAGTGCCAAGTTCTATGTATTGATTTCCTATGTAACAAAGATTATGTCGCAAGTAGCTCAAAAAACCACAGTTAGTGCAGAATTTGTAGAAAATATATTTTATAAAGAAGGAGGGAAAACTGTTATGTTAAGAGTGATGGAAACAATTTCCAAATTAGCTAATGGAGGAAATGCAAATGATGTAGTTTCTGAATTTAAGCACGATACCACAGGGCAGCAAAAGGAACTAACAGCTGAGGATTACATCCTAAATGAAGTTTACAAATACATCAAGAAACATTCTGATTACTACCAGGTTGCTGAAGTTGCTACACCATCCAGAACCAGATCTGAAAGTAGTTTTACAAAAGACTCAGTGATAAATTGGCTGACAGAATATATAGAACAGCTGTGGAAAGGAATCACAGAGATTAAAGCATTTTGATAAAGATGGATCAACTGCCTGGAGTGAAGCACCAGCTGAAGGGACATTCTCCATTCTTGGTTACATTGTTGAACACAAAGGATCCATTAAGCCATCTCATTTGACTAAGCTGTGCAGAATTGTGAAGGAGGGTCCAGCTCCAGGCACTAGATCTGCTGTAATGATCACACAGAAAGCCATTGATCAGTGGCCAAGCATACATGGCGGTAAATTCACAACAAATGCCTACATGCAAGGTCTAACATCGTCCACTGTTGCTGCTGCAATGAATAAATAAACTTAAGGTGAGTTATAAACTGTACATTATTGTATTATTATGTTTAGCTAAAACAATTTGTAATTGGTATGTCGTCAATTCAAGAGTTTACTATCATTAACCTATCTAGTGGTGTAGGGGAAAAAAAGTAAATTCAGAGCTGTGCTCCAGTAAATTTTTTCAAATCTGGAGTCATGTCCTTGTGTTGAGCTGTGGTATTTATCACCTAAATGCACATAATATATATGAAATAAACTAGTACCATTCATGCAATAAAAATGGGCTTAAACACTATCACCAGATGTCCCTTGCAGACATCAAACTATCCAACCTTCTTTTGAAAGAATCAAGTGTATCTGAAGTCACCACTTCTTCTGTCAGACTGTTTACCAAAACTTAATTACTCTGTTTGTAAAACTATGTTTTCTTAAATTTGTTCTACACCTCTATCATATCACCCTTAACCTCCTCCTTTTTAATGAGAACATGTTTAGATACGCCAGTCTTTCCTTATATGTCAATTTTCTTAGAGATGGGATCATTCTTGTTGCTTGTTTCTGTACTTTTTCCAGTTTTTCAATATCTTGTATCAAATAGGGACTATTAAATTGAATACAGTATTCAAGGAGGGGGGTCATATATGAAATGTATAGTTGCTTTATAATATTGGGTGATTTGTATTCAATGTGTGTGTGCATGAGATTGAGTCTAGCATTTGCTTTATTTCTGATTTCCATACGATACAGTGATTTGAGGGTTTAAGTTCATTAGTCACAGTGACACCCAAGTCTTTCTCTTTATCATTATTTTTAATCCAAATTCCATTCATATTGTATTCAAATTCTGGATTTTTTGGCCCAATATGCATAACCTTGCACTTATCAACATTAAATCTCATCTCTCACTTATCTGCCCAGGTTGTTACTCTGTCTAAGTCTTTTTTGTATTGTCATTGCTCCTGCTACTGACTTAACATTATGGCTTAATTTTGTATCATCAGCAAATTTTGAGGTTTTATATGATAGGCCCTTCTCTAGATCATTTATATAGACAACAAAAAGCAGAGGTCCCAGCACAGACCCCTGTGGGACTCCACTCAATACGGGTCTCGAAGTAGACTTATTTCCATTTAGCTGAACTCTCTGTTTTCTGTTTCTCAGCCATTCTTCTATCCAGTCAGCTATATGACCTCTTATACCATGGGCTCTAACTTTCACCAACAATCTTGCATGAGGAACAGTATCAGATGCCTTTGCAAAATCTAAGTATACTATATTTACTGGCTCTTTATTGTCCAAATGCAATAGGACTCCATCATAAAATTCAATCAAGTTGGTTAGACAGGACCTTCCATTTCAAAAGCCATGCTGGCTATCATTTATAAGGTTGCACTCTTCAAGGAACTCAGTAACTTTACCTCTAATGATACTTTCAAGTAATTTGCAAATAATGGAGGTGAGGCTGATGGGTCTGTAGTTTTTTGCCAAGTTTCTATTTCCTTTTTTAAAGATTGAAGTCACATTTGCTTTCTTCCAATCCTCTGGAATTTCAGTACATATCAATGATTTATTAAAAATAATTTCTAGTGCCTGTGCTGTATTCTTTTTGGCAGCTTTTATGACTATTGGATGCATTTCATCTGGCCCTGGAGATTTTTCCATTTTTAATTTATCTATTGCTTTTAGGATATCTAGTTTTGTTACCCCTTAATTCATTTATTTCTCTGTCTTGTCCTGGTAGTATAAGATCAGGAATATTATTTAAATTTTCATTTGTGAATACTGATGAGAAGTATTTGTTTAGTTCTTCAGTTATTTTAAGATCATCATCTATAGTTTTATCATCTATATGGAGGGGGCCAATTTTCTTTTTCACTCTACTTTTCAAATTGAAGTGACTGAAAAACTTCTTAGGATTGTTTTTTGAATTCTTGGCTAGGCTTTTTTCCAGGTCTCATTTGCTATCTCTGATTGCTTTCTTGCAAATGCTTCTTTTACTTTTATATATTTCGGAGTCTGTGCCATTTTTAGTTCTTTTGAATTTATGAAATGCTTTTGTTTTTTCTCTGATTGCTCTTTTTACATTGCAGTTTATCCAAGGTTGTTTTTTATTTTTTCCAGTTCTGATTTTACACGTGGGATATGCTGCTTTGTTTTATATTTCTGCTTTTCTTAACTAAATATTCAGTTGTCTGAAATAGATTTATAGTTTTTGATATGGTAAATGGAAATAATGTCAATATTTTGAGTTTCCTCTCATAACTGTCAGTAGAATGGAAAGCTTCAACCAGTTCATTCATGAGATGAATCATTGACCTGAAACAAATTCATGAATGTATAATAGCTATAAACAAAACATTACATGTGCATATTAAATTTTTTGGATTATAATATTGATTTCAAGTGTAACAAAATGAGCATTCTTTGAGATAGTCAAATTAAACCAAAAATTATTTTGTGACCAAATGAATTCCAAATGATTTAATGGGCCCATTGATCTCCAATCTTTAGGGAGTTGTGCTTCTAGTTTCTACTATCAAAGGTGAATACCTACATTTAGTTTAGGTATATTCCTACTTAATAATAGTGTATCATTTTAAAATTCATACCTTCAAGTTTCATGATCCAACTTTGTAGCTTTTGATGGGCTTGGGATCTCAATTTCTAAACTTGTTTCTAACTTTCGTTTTAAAGAATGACATGCTTTTTCTATTGTTTGAATAGCTTTTGCTTCTTTTCTTTAGGAACCCAAACCATCTGAAATTTTTGAATTAATAAATATTTGACTCCATTTGATATATATATGGACAATAATAATAATTAATATGTCAACATATTAATTTCATAAGTTTAATAAGTTTAATAAATTTAATATGTCAACATATTAATATCATTAAGTTTTTCAGCAACTGCTGAAAAACTGTCTTGAAAGTAAATGCATTATAAATAAATAATATAAATAAAAAAATTATAAATATGAAAAGTACCTATCATTAAATACTTACGCTTCTTCACTGGAGTCACAGCAAGACTTTCTAGAACTTGAGAAACCTCCTCTTTGGCATTACTTGATATACTTGGATCATATTCATCGCTTTCTGAAATAACATTCTCAGAAGACTGATTGTGATCAGACTCTTCACTTTGTGATGTTGATAGCAACTCTGGTCTCTGGGTCAATAATTTTCTACAGTTGCTACATAGTACAGTATTCCTTTGTAGTTTCCATTTACATTGATCATAAAGTGATTGGCTGATGGTTCTTATATCCTTGTGTATCTTTTTCTTATGTTTTTGTAAAGGATCATCACAGTATCTAACCATTTTTCATAAAGGATCATCACAGTATCTAACCATTTTTCATTACTAAAAATACACATTTGTAAATCTCAAAAATAAGATATGATTTGACTCAAAATAAGCACATCTGTAATAAAAATAAGCATAATTAACAAACATTTGAGAGAGAGCGTGAATATGAGTTATACATAGGGTGTAAATAAATCATTTGTAGTTCTCTATTTTAGTCTGGGTAAAAATGTCAAAATATCAATGTACATATTTTTTCAATAATTTTTAAAATATCTTGCAACTTGATACCCATGTATTTTATTGTTGGTATCTTTTAACAATTAATGGAAGTTTAATGAATGAAAATTTTTTTTTTGGATTTCAATGCCTAGGGGGGGTGGGGGTCAAAAATAAAAAAGGGGGGAAATTTTCATTATTGTTTACACATTTGAATGTGGTATCATTTAATAGATCTCTTCATGCCGATTCTAAAAATGTATAGTTTTATAGGTCTACAACAAGATGTTTGGGAGTTATTGCCCATTAAAGTTAGGTGTTAAAGTGGGGCCCCCAAGATTTTGGGGCCCATATCTCAAAAACTATGGGTCATAGAATTTTTTTATTTGAACCAGTGAAATCAGCACCTGGAAGAACCCCATATGTCAATTTTCATTAAAATCTGGGCCAGAGTGGTGACATTTTTTAATCTTTGGGTGATTTGTCCTGGAATGCCCCATTATTCATATCAAAATTGATGATAATTTGTCTTTTCCTGAAGCTAGTTGTAATATCTTGAAACAAGATATTGAAAAACTGGAAAAAGTACAGAAACGAGCAACAAGAATGATCCCATCTCTAAGACAATTGACATATAAGGAAAGACTGGTGTATCTAAACATGTTCTCCTTAAAAAGGAGGAGGTTAAGGGGTGATATGATAGAGGTGTAAAATGATAAAAGGGTTGGATAAATAGATTTTGATTCTCTTTTCAAAGATCACAATAACCAGACTAGAGGTCATAGTATGAAATTATTCAAGCCAAGATGTAGAACAAATTTAAGAAAACAGTTTTACAAACAGAGTAATTAAGTTTTGGAACAGTCTGACAGAAGAAGTGGTGACTTCAGATACACTTGATTCCTTCAAAAGAAGGTTGGATAGTTTGATGTCTGCAAAGGACATCTGGTGATAGTGTTTAAGCCCATTTTTATTGCATGAATGGTACTAGTTTATTTCATATATATTATGTGCATTTAGGTGATAGATCCCACAGCTCAACACAAGTGTTGTGGGATATAGGGAGGCAGCATCTTGGGTTAGGGGATACTCTCTGTCCTTACACACCCCATTTAAAGAGATTCCTCTGCCAAGTGGTGCCCCCCATAGTACTGTGAGGTATTGAAAAACTCATGATCTTCACTTGCCCCACAAATACCTTTAATGGGAGACCCAAAATGGGTGCACACACATTTCTACATTACTGTACAGTCTTTACAGCCACACCTGCACTTTTCCTCCTAAGTATATATCTTGTAATGTATATGGTTGTAAATTGTGACTTGGTCCGCAATTGATATGGACCATGACCTATTTTTAGTTGGCAAGGTACTGGTATTGATGGGTACCATAATGAAATTGACTGGATTTTGGATCTGATATATTTGCATGTTAGTTATAAATAGATATAGAGTGTAACATATTTGTGGATAGTAGCCTATTATGACTTTGATCCTCTGGATACAGAGATTCTAGATCTTTAGTTTTATATTGATAATTAATTAGTTTTGTAAAAATTGGTTGTTGCCAATGTACAGGCAGTTTTTACATAGTGGAGCCACCTCAATGGGCCGAAGTGGCCCCTAGTGTGCCCACTATAAAAATTTCTTATGTTATCTTCTCAGATCTCCTCTGCATCTTATGCTCAAGTAGGTACCCAGAATTTGTTTAAATCTCTTGCATATGTGTCGGTTGGAACTCAGTGTGAATTGCATCCAGCCAGTAATGCATCTCCCAAGGCCACAACAAGTAATACTTCTTCTAACGCTACCATTTCTCCTATAAAGAGTTTACTTAGCTCATCCAATGACATCCCAAACTTTTCTATTTGGGATATAATTGATGAATACAAGAAACTTTCCAAATTGAATCCTCAACCTAAGGCAAGTGTTACCAAATTGGCCCTCATACTTGGAAAACAAGGAATACCAGAGAGTCAAATAGATACTAGGGGTGGTTAAAAATTAGGATTCTCTTCAAATGGAGATTAATTTCTTTTTACCACTTTTATTCATCATGTTTGTTAAGTTATGTCAGTAGAATTTGAGGGGTTTTCATAAAAGATATCCATTCCTTCAGACCTTGATAAGTGATCACAAACCTACTATCCTTGCTTTGCAAGAAACTTATTTGTCAGGATGCTACTATTGGATTGAAGGGATATATTTGTGTTCATAAAGATAGGACTAGGCAGGGTGGTGGTGTCCTTCTAGGGCAGAGCTTTCCAAACTGTGTGTTGCCAATACCTCCCAGGTGTGTCGCCAAATTTAGTTAATTATTTTCAATTTTTTTGTATTTGAAAATTTTGATTTTTGTATCAACAAATCGGCTACAAGATAAACCACCTACTGAAAAATTATCTGATATTTGATATTTGATAACAAAAATTAATTAGTGTGTTGCCAACGTGAAAAGTTTGGAAAGCTCTGTTCTAGGGATACACAATTCCATCCCTTTTTCTCCTGTTGAAATTTGTTCAGATTTTGAGATTGTGGCAGCCAGAATTCACCTTAGGTCAGTGTCTTTACTCTGTTCTATTTATCTACCTCCACATCTGAATCTTACAAGAAAGGAATTTGAGTGTATCTTCTTGAAAGTGCTACAACCAGTCCTACTGATGGGAGATTTCAATAGCCATCATGTTTCCTGAGGTTCACATGTAGTTGTATTAAGGGTAACTTACTGGCAGAACTGTTTACTGATCTAGATTTATATGTTTTGAACTCTCCAGTCCCAACTTATTGTGTTGAATTTAGGGGACACTTTTCAAGCATTGACTTAACAGTTGCCTCTTCTGGTTTATTTCAGCAACTATCTTGGACTGTGTTACCAGACTTATATGATGGTGATCATTTCCCAATTATTCTTGACACTTTTGAGTTGTTGTTGGTTTTTAAGAGGCCAAAATAGAAGATAGGTAGTTCTTTATTAACCTTTGAAGCCAATCTCTCTCTTCCTCCAGTTGATTTTTGTAGAAGTGCTGATGAAAATTGATGTAATATAACAAACTCACTCATTGCTTGTGCATCTAAATATATTCCCCACTCTTCATCAACAGTGGACTTTAAACATAGTAAATACTGGTGGAATGATACCTGTACTGCAGTGGTGGCTTTTCAGAGGAGGCATGGGAGGCCAGGCCTCCTTTGTTTTTATCACTATAAACTATGAAAGATGATTTTATTGATAGTATTAATTCTATACAATCATGACATGCAGAAAATAGGGCATCTAACACTTTGTAATCTATTCTATTTATACAGCATAGGCCCCTATATTATAAACAATTTTGGGCCTCCCTACTCTCCCTGACCACCAGCCGCCACTGCTGTGCTGAAGCTCTTAGAGTTAAAAAGAGAGCATTTAGACTTTCTGTGGGTAATCCCATACAAGAAACATTGGTCATCTATCAAAAAGCAAAATCATTGGCTCATAGGGTTGTCAGACTATCTAAAGGAGGGATTTTGTAAAGTCTATATTGTCACATTCCACAGTGAGTGAGGTTTGGAATAAAATACAGCGTTTTAGTGTCAATAGGGGATCTAGGGGTTCTTTGGTTTTAAAGTCTGAAGCAATGTTCCCTCTAATTTTTTTTAGTCCGTGTGCGCAAGAAATTTTCATTGTGCATACATTTAGATTCATGGTGAAAAATTGTACAAACTTTTCTGAGCACTATTATCTTCAAAATGAAATATATATAAATATTAAATACTTAATAAATATTATTTCCATAAGGTGATAGCTTGATCATTACGGTACTATTAAATGGATATTTAAAAACTGTTTACAATATTATATATTCTTAAAAAAGAAAACATTTTATCCATTCTAAAATATGAATAAAATAAAAAATAGTAAAATAAAATTCAACAAAATAAAGAAATAAAATAAAAATAACATTAATTGAAAATGACTATTTTAGTTATCATTTCTCAAAACAATTTTTAGCATTTAGCAATTTAAAATAGACTATCAAGATTAATATATGATTTTATCCATTCACAAAATAGGAATAAAATAAAAAATAATTTTATTTTTTATGAATTATGAGATAATTACTATTCGTTTTTATGCAAAAATAAGAAAGAGAAGGTTTATATTCAATGCGTTAATGTATAAAAGAAAAAAATGCAAATACATAGAGTAAAAAAAATCCATATTGTGTAATTGCGCGGACGTTGGCGAAGTCGGGCGGAAGGGGTTAATAGTTAAAAGAGCGACTATAGAGTATGTTGATGTGAATGGTCAGACCTTGTGTGACGGTATATTTTTGAAATTACTTCATTTACTATCGTGACTCATGATACGCTTGAGCATGTGCGCATTTTATTTTGCTGTGTGCGCGCGCACACGCGCACACCTTAGAGGGAACATTGGTCTGAAGGTGTTTTATATGCTGATCCAGTTGACACTGCCCAGATTTTAGGCAGTAGTTTTGCAAACACCAGTAGCCTCTCCTTTTATATTGAACCTTTTGTCTATCATATGGTGGAATCTGAGTTTGTCCCTATTTATTTTGAATCTAGTGATACTACTTACAACTTTCCATTTACCATATATGAACTGGAAAGGATTCTTAAGGATACTAAACTAACAGCTCCTGGTAGAGATAATATTGTATATCCTTTTCTATCTAATATGACCCCACAAAATAAAGAAATTTTACTCAAGTTTTATAATTTTTGATGGTTATGAGATGTCTTCCCAGATTGCTGGAGAGAGAGTATTTTAATCCCTTTGTATAAGCCAGGTAGACCTACTGACATGACTCCAGATTCCTGGGATCTTGGGAGCATTGCTCCAGTAAATTTGACCATGAGAAAAAGTAAATTTGGGTTTGGGTTTTGTTCATCCGCTAGACGTTATGCAATTTTTTTGCGTATACGTTCTTGTACAAACCAATTTTTTTAAATTACAAATTTAGTTATTTTAAGTTTAGTTGGTAATTCCATATTTAACAATTATTTTTATTTTTTGTTAAGCTTCAATGTTTTGATAATTAAAATTTTATTAAAACGTATATTTTTTTAATGTAAAATTATCAGGATTGGACTATGTTCCATTGATCTCGGCCAGGTTTGATAAATTGGCCAGATAATTACTTGTGCGGTTTTAAGTAATCCACCATGACTCTAGAATTGAAAAGTTTAGTTAAGTTTAAACTTACTTTTACTTACTTTAACTTACCTACTTTTACTTACTCTTCCTTACTTTTACTAAGTTTAAAGCACTTACTTTTACTTACTTTCATTGTACTATATTTACTTACTTTTACTCACTTTTACCATACTATATTTACTAACTTTTACTTTTGTATTTTTTCAGGTAGTCAATAATCAATAATGGATCCTAATATTGATGAAGTTGGAGAGAAAAGTGAGGGTGTTAAAAGGGGTTACTTTTGTGGTCAATGCAAGAACAAATATTCAAAGAAGCAAAACTGGGAGGAACATTTTAATTCCAAAAAAAATATTTGTTACAATACAAGAGGTCCCAGAGTTTGGGCCCACAGCTTAGATATTGCAGTAAAGAAATACCAGGATGAAGTGCAGCAAAGAGATACGGCAAAGCAGTCATTTAGTTTGTTCACAAAATGTGCTAGTGCTAGACCTCAGAAAAATGAACCAACTTCATCAACTGCTAATCTAGAAAATGAAACTTTTTCACTAGATGTTTCACAGACTGAAGAAAGTGCTTCTCCTCCACCTAAGAAACAAAGGTAAGTGAGGAATCTGTGCATCAGACTAACAAAACTGCTTTAGAGGAATTTGAAAATTCCCAAATCCAGAAGACATTGAATGCAATTTTGCGCCTAACAAAAGAAACTCACCAAGCTGTTGTGGTTAATAAAGAAAGAGTCAAAATATGCCTTCAAGTTCAAGTGTTGCATCCAAATCTAATAAAGCAAAAAGCAACAAATTTGACATTTCCATAGCCCATTTAAGCAAGTGTAAATCAATACAAGAAATCCTGAACAATGATTTGATCAAATCTACATTCAAATTGGTGGAAAAGAAGGATCTAGGGCATGCTGATGATTCATTTTCAGTACCAAGTGATATAATGGAAAACATTGCAAATAGTGACACTAATATGCCTGATGTAGATATAGCTGTTGAGGATGAAGATGATGATAATCAAGAAGATATTGATGATGCTTCTGATGATAAAATGTTTACATTATATTGCATAGCTTGCACAGACCCCAAAGCATGTGCTTCAGACAAACATTCTAACATAAAAGGTTACTTCAATGTTAAAGATTTAACCTATGTATGCAAACAAGGAGAAAATCAAGAGGGATGGTTTAGAAATCTGAAAACCCACCTGAAGAGACATTTAATTAAACTTCAGCATCATCAAAGAGCTGCTGTTTATGAAGTGATGAAAACATCTTCTCGGAACACTATTAAACGCATAGAAGACTTATGTGGCAACATCTTATACTACATAATGAAAACAAACACTGCATGGGCTCTATATCCAGTACTTCTAGCTGTATTACATAGGTCAGGTTGTGAGGTTGGAAATTTGAATCATAGCACACATGCGTGCGAGACAATTTGTGAGCTATTAGATAATCAACTTAACACACTGTAAAGTGGTTCTTAGAACAAACTTCAGTAACAATAACAGCTGACATTGGAACAATTTTGGGATTAAGCATGCTAGTTGTATTAGTTATGAGTGAAGAAGATAAGACTGTAAAACTTGCTGGGCTAAATTTAGTACGCAGCAAATCAGGAGTTTATTTGGCCAATGAAATTTTTGATGTGTTGAAGTCTCCTAATCACTTGAAACTATCTGAAGAAGCAATTAAATCCAAGGAATCTGGAATGGTTGGAGATGGGGCTTTTTGTAAGGACAACGAGCCATTTAAAAACGAAATGAAAAAGTTGTTTGGAGAAAATTTCAAATTTCGATGGGACTTAATGCATCTTGTGAACAGAGCCCACGTTGATGCATTGAAGAAAATTTGTAAACTAAGTGAGCTTTTAGACTTTATTCAGAATCACTCTTCAAATCTGAGATCAGGCCTTGACTATACCAATATGGTTCTTGACAATATCATTGGTTTTAAGAGACCAAAACTCAAATCTGATACTCGCATGGTTAATTACGAATTTGATCAATTTGACAGATTTGTGGAAAATTGTGTGTTTTTTGATCATCCACAAGAGAAAGAAATTAGTGCCAAGTTCTATGTATTGATTTCCTATGTAACAAAGATTATGTTGCAAGTAGCTCAAAAAACCACAGTTAGTGCAGAATTTGTAGAAAATATATTTTATAAAGAAGGAGGGAAAACTGTTATGTTAAGAGTGATGGAAACAATTTCCAAATTAGCTAATGGAGGAAATGCAAATGATGTAGTTTCTGAATTTAAGCACGATACCACAGGGCAGCAAAAGGAACTAACAGCTGAGGATTACATCCTAAATGAAGTTTACAAATACATCAAGAAACATTCTGATTACTACCAGGTTGCTGAAGTTGCTAGACCATCCAGAACCAGATCTGAAAGTAGTTTTACAAAAGACTCAGTGATAAATTGGCTGACAGAATATATAGAACAGCTGTGGAAAGGAATCACAGAGAGATTAAAGCATTTTGATAAAGATGGATCAACTGCCTGGAGTGAAGCACCAGCTGAAGGGACATTCTCCATTCTTGGTTACATTGTTGAACACAAAGGATCCATTAAGCCATCTCATTTGACTAAGCTGTGCAGAATTGTGAAGGAGGGTCCAGCTCCAGGCACTAGATCTGCTGTAATGATCACACAGAAAGCCATTGATCAGTGGCCAAGCATACATGGCAGTAAATTCACAACAAATGCCTACATGCAAGGTCTAACATCGTCCACTGTTGCTGCTGCAATGAATAAATAAACTTAAGGTGAGTTATAAACTGTACATTATTGTATTATTATGTTTAGCTAAAACAATTTGTAATTGGTATGTCGTCAATTCAAGAGTTTACTATCATTAACCTATCTAGTGGTGTAAGGGGAAAAAAAGTAAATTCAGAGCTGTGCTCCAGTAAATTTTTTCAAATCTGGAGTCATGCCTACTGACCCTACATCTTTTAGGCCTATAGCATTAACAAGCTGTCTGTGTAAAGTTATGGAGAAAATGGTATCTTTTAGACTTATGAAATTTTTAGAAGAAAAGAATGTTTTGTCTCGGTTTCAGAGTGGGTTCAGGCATAGATTTTCAACAATAGACAGCCTTGTTTGATTAGAAAATGATATAAGGGAGTCCTTTTTGAGAAATGAATATGTCTTGACTGTGTTCCTTGATATTGAAAAGGCTTATGATACTGTCTGGCATCGTGGTTTACTTCAAAAACTGTATAAATTTGAGTTAAAAGGCCAAGATTTATCCAGAACTTTATTTCTAACTGCCATATTAGAGTTTTAGTTGGAAATCACATTTCCAATAGCTTTAATGTTGAAATTGGCCTCCCACAGGGAAGTATCCTAAGTCCGACACTACAGTAGACTCGCAACTTATGAGGATTTTTCTTACGTGGTTTCAACTATACGCAGGTTATAATTTTACAATTTCCAATTTCAGAAAATATAAATCCAAATTTCAAAAAATATAAATAAAAAAATATAAAATAAAAATATAAAAAATATAAAATATAAAATTTTTTAATTTTAATAATAATACTATAATAAATATATAGTGTCTGAATATGACCCCTGTATGGAGTGCAGCATCAACTTCTCACGAGGTCTTGCAAGCCTTATGGCTCATATAATAATATGTTCCAGCAGCTTAAACAAAAATGACAGCTTCCCATCACCATGTTCTTGAAGAAAACATCACTGTCAACATCATCAGCAGATCAGCTAACGCCCTCAACTTCTTGCAGTGACCTTGAGCTGCCCACATACTCCCCTGCATCCAGTGATGGGCAGTATATAGATACATGTATCGATCGATACTTTTGTATCGGTATCGCTTTAGCTACTTGACAAAAGTATCGATTTATCAGTATCGCTAAGGTCAATTTTCTTAAATGTATCGAAAAAAATTGATACTTTGATACATTAATAAGAATTTTTAAATATTTAAATAGATAACACACCACTACCATCCTCTGCTCCTGTAGAACGGTTGTTTAGTTTGGCTGGTCACATTCACGCTCCAAAAAGGAATAGACTGTCTGACCAGATGTTTAGCCAGCTGGTATTTTTGAAGGGTAATAGTAATTACTTTTAATTGTTAGTGTAATATTTTCAGTCATTCATGTATCCTACAAAATTAAAACATACTTTCATTAAATAAAGCAATTGCTTTTATTTACATCTATAAAACCCATTAAAATGTCGTTGATTTTACTTACAGTGCGTACAAATTACTAGTATAAACAATAATATCTAATACCTACATATTAAATGAATAATTATAAAAATGTACCAGCGATACATGTATCGGTATCGCTTAAGACATGTAGAAAATATCAGCATATCAGCATCGCCTAAGATGTTCTTCATGTATCGATGTATCGGTATCGCTTTAGAAATTTTCATGTATTGATGCCCATCACTGCCTGCATCATTATCTGAGCTTGATGATCCCCCCACGGTGATGTGGGAAGGGGATGAATAAGCTCAAAACAACAACACCCAGAAACACCCATCTCCATAAGCTCATCATTCATAATTGTGCAGGTATGTTATAGTGTATATGTACGTATAACAGAGTTAGAATATATAGTGATTTAAGGGCAATTTAGGGAATTTTTTTTTGTTTCTGACTTTATGCGGCTTTTGGCTTTATGCAAGGTCCCAGAAACATAACCCCCACGTAAGTTGCGAGTCTACTGTATTTTCCTTGGATGATCAATGATTTATTTGAATAAATCGATGACAGTGTCAGTTATTCCATGTATGCTGATGACTGTGCCTTGTGGGTGGTTGGGGATGATTTGAATTTTCTGACAGTGTCATTTAGTGAATGGTCAGAGGAGTGGGGCTTAAAATTTTCATCTTCCAGATCAAAATGTATGATTTTTCTCAGAGACCATGGATGAATGATGATTTAACATTATATTTTTCAGGAAATCCTGTTCAGTATGTTTCAAGTTATAGATATCTGGGAATAGTTTTGGATCAGGGTTAGCTAACATCACGCCCATTTTTAAAAAAGGCAACCGCACAGTAGCTAGCAATTATAGGCCCATTAGCTTAATGTCAATTGTTGGTAAACTTTTGGAATCTGTAGTTAGGGATCATATCATCGATCACTTAGAAAGTTGAGATTTGATTAATAGTAGTCAGCATGGGTTTCGATGCCATAGATCGCTTAACTAATTTGTTAGAATTTTATAATGAAAGAGTGTGCGAATATGATAGGCATAGAGTGGCTGACATTATTTATTTAGATTTTAAAAAGGTGTTTGATGCAGTTCAGCATAGAAGATTAATTGCGAAGGTTAAAGCGCACAGTATACACAGTCAGGTAGCTAACTGGTTAGAGGAATGGCTCTGTGCTAGGAGACAGAGGGTTGTTGTTAATGGTAGTGAATCGGGGTGGTTGGATGTAGGTAGCAGTGTCCCACAGGATTCAGTGTTAGGCCCATTGTTATTCATAATTTACATTAGGGTCATTCTCTGTCAAATCAACCAGTGCCTAACACCCTCATCTCTCAGATTTTGCTGAAATTTGGTTTATAGGGAGTTTGTGGGCCCTGAATCCATTTCTGAAATTATAAGGTCAATCCGACCAACGGTTCAAGAGATATGACCTCGGGAAATTTGAGGTCACTTGCGAGGTCACTAACATTTGGCGACCCATAACTTGGGTAATAATGGTCACAATTATATAAAAGTATATATATTTAGAATCAGAAAACGACAAGGAATCCAAATATGCAAGTTTTATAACTAGGTTGAAAAATAAAAAAGTTACACTGTAACCAAAATTTGAGGTCACGATTTGACCTCTGGGGTATCAAATGAGAATTTTTTTTTTAAATGTAAAAAATGAAGGCATAGGCATTGGCTATTAGAATCAGCAAAAAAAAGTTTGTTTATGTTAGTATTTTTCATGTAACTAACATATAAGTGAACACCTTATTCATAAGTTGTGCGTCAATTCTACCTATTTTTTCACACTTAAGCTCTCAATTTGACCTATAGAAATTAAAATTACATTTTTTTATAGATATAAAAACAAAGGCAAAAAATGTAAAATTGTATTTCACTGCTAATCTACACTGGCAATAATAGTTATAATAGTGAAAGGGGAAGACCTACTTAGAGGATTCATGTGCTAGCCTAATACAATTTTTGCATGCTCGATGCTCTCATCAATTTCTTTTTGTGGAAAAATGTATTGAATTCTGCTGCCTCCTCTTAGGGTAGGACAACTCATTACAGTTAATATATGATGTCCTGGCACTGCACATGAATCCTTGTTTGATGGATAATAATATGCACTTGATCCTGATGACCCAGAGGGATGTAGAAAGTTCACAGTGAAATCATCAAACTCTTCACAATATTCCTCCACAATTCCATACCAAACTTGCATGTCATAAATGCAGCCAACATACTCTCCTGGTTTGACACATTTTAGGTTACCAAGCATTGCAGGTTCATTAGTAAAATGACTTTTCCTTATTCTTTTCTTTTCTCCAATGCCACTTGAAATGGGATACACCATCAGTTCTTCCTTGTTTAGGGGAACAAATCTATGATATTTCTGAGTTCCAGGAATAGCCCTACTATCCTTGAATCGATGTTCCAACCGTTCTTCTGCATCTTTCAAATCAGCTGTAGTTACAAAGAAAAAATTTATCTTCTTGCTCAAGTTTTCTTCACAAAACTGAAACATGTGTTCTGGTGTAAGAATTTGCCTCTCTGTAGTTCTCTGCAAACTGGCACGAGCAGTAGCTCTTTTCACTGTTCCTCCAATCCCATCACATGCATTTTTGCCATGGGATGTAGCAAAGAAGTGCCATTCACAAGACAGACCAAAATCCTCTTCATGGTAACAGAGATTTGTGAAGTTGTATCTGTTCTTATATTGGCCAGCACATCCATCTGAGAAATAGTGCACCTTCTTCAATTGTGGGCATCTGAATTTAACATATGTCATAAGCTTCAATATGAATGAGTAAACCATTATAGTGTTGTGTTTTAGTGATGCAGATAAGAAACAGACACTAAAATGGCTAAGTTCCTGGTCTGCAGATGATCTATAATAGATGACAAAAGGGTGAACTGTACACTGTGAATTGTCCCAGTGAAACCCTTGGGCAGCATCCTGGACAATGAAAGAATAATTCTCAGAGAAATCACCTACTATAACTACCTCGCTCTGAGGTGGTAGTGTTTCTTTCAACTGCTTGAAGTACTGTGATTGTTGCTGAGCAACAAAGTGATGACGAACCATGCGGGATATTTTCATGCTTAGGGATGATAAGTATTCATGAAGTGGCTCCACCTTATCAACCATTGTACAATGGTCAACAGTCACCCATTGCTTGTAAGATATTTCATTTGGAGCTGATTTCACACTGTCAAGTAACTCAAGAAAATCCAGGACACCCTCTTCTCTTGGGCAATCATTGCAAAGTTGCATCATGCAAGTCTCTCTTTCTGTACTGCAGACACTGTAATCCATAAGATCCTTGTATGAAAGACCTCTTTCTCCCAATGCAGCCAGCTGCAATTTTGGATTTTGATGGTATGTGCAGACACAGACAGAATGAGTCTCACCACTACCGGCAAGCACACAATATGATGGCCGTAATTTTGCAAATGTGGAAAATCCTATTTTGGGATTCTTTTCATCATTTTTATATAGTTCAAACATCTCTCTTAAATTCCTGAGGACCAATCGTTTTTGCACCTTCATTGCACCTTCAGCACTGATAACTTTCACGCAATCCTTTTGGCCAGGACACATACGACTAACCTCTTCTGACTCATAGAATCTTCTAACTATATCTTTGTGTTCTTCAGATATCACTTTTCCTTTGCTCATTAGTGGAATCTTCGGAAGGATTTCATGTTCTGATTTAAGTGAACGGCTTCTTTTCACCATGTATGTTGTAGTTTGAAAGAAACTAGCTGTTTTTTCAATTGTGTATGGTGAGTGTGTCAATATTTGTAGTTCGTGATGGTGACATTTGCTCTCCAGGAATGACTGTTTCAATTCATTCATTAATTTGTCTAGATGTTTTTCAGATTTAGTTTCAGATTTTGAAGTATCACTTACCTCCTCGGTAATTTGAACACCATAACTGAGTTCTAGCCTCTCCTTCAGGTGTTTCTGAGCAGATGATAGCTTACCACGAGCCTTGCGCTTTTTCTGGCTTAATGACAGCCCTTCTGAAAAGAACAGAAAAAAAGGTTTCACACACCTGAATATTAGTAATTAAATATTAATTATAGTACCTTAAATGCTATATAATTGGCTATATAGTAGATCAAACAGACCTTGTTGTAAAGTATAAGTTATTATATTAATTTATTACTTACTTTTTTTAACTGGTGTTTGGTCCAGAAATGCTAGAACTGGTTCAACTGAAGTTGAAGGATTTTCCTTTATCAAGCAATCACTGTCATTGTCCAGATCTTGAATTGAAGAGATGCTACTCAAGCCACTGATAGTAGATGATTCATTTGAATCCTGCTCAGACTCGTTGTTTTCAGTGGTACTAAGTATAGTGGGGTTTTTCATTATCAGTGTCCAGCAGTTCACACACAACAATGAGTCTTTTTTCACTCTTCCAGCACATTTTTCAACAAGTACATCAGTCACTTTTCTAAGATTGATTGTTATGCGTTTCTTGTGTTTTTGAATAGGGTCCTGGCAGTATTTCAAGTGCCGAACCATTGTATTTTGATCTGTAAAGATATAGGATTTACAATTAGGTAATATATATTTTTTAGAAAATATATAGCTATACACACTTAATATTTTAGGCCTTGATAGTCTCTGAGGCTCATTAAAACACCATACCCACCAGCCACCCACAGTGCTGGCTGGAACTGTACTAACCTGTAGACAAGGAATTTTGCAACTATCTGTGTTGATTCTGCACTTAGACAAGTAGCAACATGTTTCAACAGGTTTGTTTAGGCTACATGTGAGCTTAGTCTTCCCCTTTCACTATTATAACTATTATTGCCAGTGTAGATTAGCAGTGAAATACAATTTTTATTAAATTCTTGGAGCTTGAGGTCAAATTGATAGCCAAGATATAAAAATTCCTTGAAATGACAAGCAATTTATAAATATGGTGCACTTATAAGTAGAGCTGGGCACTTGCGTTTTTTTGCGGTACTGCGGTACTACTACTGCACTACCAAACCGGTACCGCATAATGCAGTACCGCAAAGGATCGCTGAAAGTACAGCAGTACCGCTACCGCATTCAAATTTCCCGCAGTACTTTCCGCGGTACCGACCAACACGGTAGTACTGCAGTACCGCGGTACCGCAAAAAAAACCGCAAGTGCCCAGCTCTGCTTATAAGTTAGTTACATGAAAAGTACCAACATAAACAAACTTTTTATGATTGTTTCTATTAGTCAAGAACTCTGACTTTGTTTTTTATATCTATAAAAAATGTAATTTTAATTTCTATAGGTCAAATTATGAGCTTAAGTGTGAAAAAATAGGTAGAATTGATGCACAACTTATGAATATGGTGTTCACTTATATGTTAGTTACATGAAAAATACTAACATAAACAAACTTTTTTTTGCTGATTCTAATAGCCAATGCCTATGCCTTCATTTTTTACATTTAAAAAAAAAATTCTCATTTGATACCCCAGAGGTCAAATCGTGACCTCAAATTTTGGTTATAGTGTAACTTTTTTATTTTTCAACCTAGAGTTCTAAAACTTGCATATTTGGATTCCTTGTCGTTTTCTGATTCTAAATATATATACTTTTATATAATTATGACAATTATTACCCAAGTTATGGCTCGCCAAATGTTAGTAACCTCGCGAGTGACCTCAAATTGCCCGAGGTCATATCTCTTGAACCGTTGGTCGGATTGACCTTATAATTTCAGAAATGGATTCAGGGCTCACAAACTCCCTATAAACCAAATTTCAGCAAAATATGAGAGATGAGGGTGTTAATTTCAATTTTTTTTGGTTGATCTGACAGAGAATGACCCATTAACGACATAGATGTAGGAGTGACTAGTAACATGTCAAAATTCGCGGATGATACTAAAATAGGCGGTAAAGTTGTTAATGAGGATGATAGAAATAGGCTCCAAGACAATGTAAATAGGATTATGGAGTGGATGGATAAGTGGCAGATGCAATTTAACATAGACAAATGTAAAGTTTTGCATATAGGTTCTGGTTCTCATAACAATAATTACACATACACGATGGATGATAGAGAGTTAGCGAGCATTGACAAGGAAGTAGATTTAGGTGTACGCGTATCTAAGGATTTAAAAGTTAGGAACCAGTGCCTGGAGTCTTGCGCAAAAACTAATAGAAACTAATTCCATCATTGCGCAACAAGCCTTATGAAGATAGGATTAAAGAGTTAGACTTGTATTCACTTGAAACTAGGAGATTAAGGGGGAGCTTATTGAAGTTTTCAAAATCATTAATAACATCGATAACAAATTTTGACATTGTTCACTTTTGATAATAGCAATACTCGTAATAACAGATTTAAGTTGTGTGGCAGATGTTTCATTATTAATATCGCTAAAAACTTCTTTATGTTTAAAGTAATTGATAAATGGAATAATCTTCCTGCACCCGTCGTGAACTCTACCATTGTTAATGTGTTTAAAAACTGTCTAGATAGGCATTTTAAAAATATTAACATTGTTTTTAAAAAATAAAAAAAAAATTGGCAACAGGAGCTCTGGGGGTGGTAATCAGGGATGAGTCTGTTGACGTCTAATGCCAACCAAAAAAAAAAAAAAAAAATTAGACTAACACGAACTTAGTTGTAGCTTGTTGAGTAAATTAAGGAGGAGAAGAAGAAAAAGAAGTATAAAGAATAATATACTCTTTTTTTCTTCTCCTTATTTGCATGTCTGTAACTCTCTCTATTGCATGTCTGTAGTTTGCATGGTGTGATAGTGTTTGAGTTAAGAATGTATTGCATGGTTTGTAAACATTCTTATTTTACTTCTTTTCATCTTTCACCCCTTTCCGCAGAGTGGGCTCTACCTCCCTATGGAGTAGAGGACCATTCTGCAATCTTTCCTATTCTCTCCGACTATTTTTCTGACTTGTCGGCAGTGGCTGGCAGATGATGATGGGGAGTCTTTTTCTCTTTTTCTGAATGAATGTTAACCCATGAGTGATAGGTGTTGCTACTTACTTAACCCCTTATTCTCTTCTCTTAACCCCCTACTCTTTCCTTTCTCTCTGGCTAACCTTAGAGTGGATCTTAGGGTCTTTGTTAGCCTTAGCTTCTGTAGATCTGTGGACTTGGTCTAAGCATATTCAATACCTGGAGGAAGCTTGTGTGAAAGCTATTTCTATATTAAAAGTTTTTTCTAATGCAGTTTGAGTTTTAACCCCTTAACGGATCAATTTTTTCACTAAGCATTTCATTCTGGGGCTTATTATTTTATTTTTTTAATTTTTTAATTAAGAGTATGCAATAGTATAGGAATAATGAAAATCTAAGTTTTTTTACTTTTTTAAATTTTTTTGACAAAAAAAAATGAACCTTTATTTGCCCCTGGACTGAGCCATGTTAACACGTGCATTGAAAAAAGTTACCAAAATTAATATTTAAAAATTATTTTCAATAATATACTGCTTTAGATTGAAAAAATGAATACAGTCATACCCCGCTTTACGTCGGTTCACTTTACGTCGAATTCGACTTTATGTCGGTTTTCAAGAACAAGATTTTGTTCACACTACGTCGTTTTTCGACTTACGTCGGGGTCCTTGGAACCAATTACCGACGTTAGGCGTTTATTTATAGGCATTCACTGTGTTTTACATTTGGTGTTTACATGGTCTTTCAGTACAGGTATACTAAGGCAATTTTCCCTTGTTGCTCTTTATACTTTTTTTTATGTACAATAGGCTATTTTTACTTTTCATTTTCATATTTATTATCAATAGTATTGAAAACATAACCATAAAGTGTTTAATTATAGTTGTATCTAATCGCTACCATCGTTGGAGTGTTTTACAGTGTTTACAATTGGTTTTCGGTAGACTTAGGCACCTCTGTTCGCTTTACGTCATTTTTCGACTTACGTCGGGGTCCTTGGAACGAATTACCGACATTAGGCGGGGTATGACTGTATATAAGACAGCAAAAAATGGAAATTTACTTTACTTTAGTTACTTTGTATGGTAAGATTTGAAGCATGGAGTTATACATAGGGTGACTTTGCATACTTCACACATATATCGACTCTCCTTGCGAATTTTTTTCCCTTTTCTATCACGCTTCTTGGAACACACACACAGCACTGTCTTGAAGGATTTCTCTTCTTTTCAGTTGGAGGTATTTCCATTGGGAAATGGCTCGGTGCAAAGCGAATTGGGTGATGGGAAGTTGAGGGTCTTCCAGGTCTTGTGGCAGGAATTTCTGGATGGTACTTTTCAATGATGTCATTTACAATTTCCATCCTGTATTTTAGGTGTTTCTTAGTGGCTGCTGGTTCATTGGCAGTTGCTTTATACAGTTGGTAAGAGTTCCAGAGAGTAAGATCCATTAGATGAAAGAAAACCTTCTTATAATATTTCTTGCCACGTTTCCTGGGCAAAGGATAGTCAGCCAAATGTTGATCCACTATATCAACTCCTCCCATTGTAAAGTTGTAGTTGCAAACTACTTTCGGTCTCTTCTTTGGTCCTCCTCGAGTTGTGACATCTTGTTGGGATGGATTATGACAAGTAGATAACAAACATACATCCTTTTTGTCTTTCCATTTCATTGCCATAACTTTCCCTCTTTGAAAGGCAATAAATTCATCCTTCTTCAATTTGGATCTTCTCAGTTCTTCGGGCATCTCCTTGCGATTTTGCCTCACTGTCCCATATATATCTGTACGATTCACAATAAGTAGGTCGGCTAATTGGGGACTATTATAAAAATTATCAACAGTAATGCAATATCCTTTATTCAGGAGAGGTTTCATGAGGGTCATGACTACTTGAGAAGACATTGGAAGCTCTGTAAAATCTGGATCTAATTTCGTTCCTTTGCCAACATAGATCGTAAATGACCAAACATACCCAGTTTTAGACTCGCAAAGCATGAAGTATTTTATACTGAATCTAGAGCGTTTTAGTGGCATGTATTGGACCCATCCAAGTTTTCCTTTATAAAGCATTAGGCTCTCATCTATTGCTACGTCTCTTCGGGAAGGTAGAGAGTTCTAAATTTATTTTCCAAGTGACAATAAACTTCATATATCTTGTTTAGGGTGAGGATGAGTTTGGGCATCAAAGGTTTCGTTGTTGGAAAAATGAAGATATTGCCTTATCTTCTTATACCGCCGAAATGGCATGGTAGCTGCATAAATAGGTGTTTCGATCAATGCATTTTTTGACCAATACATTTCTTCGACTGGCTTCTTGACAATGCCTTGTAACATCAGCGCAAAGAACACACTCATTTCAGCATGAGTAACAGGATTCCAAGTAGCGCCATTTGTTTGGCAAATCTGTTTGTCTCTGTACATATTAGGTCCAATAATTCATCATCAAAATAAAGATTGAAAAAGTCCAATGGAGTCATGTTGTCATTCACATCAAATTTTATTCCAGGATTTTCACTAAATGGAAAATGAAGTGGCGCGGGTGATAGATTTTCTGAATTACAATCAATTTTACACCAAACACATTCATCAGAAACTGTTTCTTCATCTTCCGATTCTGAGCTAGTTACTAATTCATCATCATCGGAGTCTGACTCATCAGAAGTTTCTAAATCCTGATACGCTTCTTCACTAACGTCACTTATCTCTTCGTCATTACTCATTTTATAAAATGGGGTCTAAATAACATGTGATAAACTTCAAATTGGAAATAAATAGTGTATAAATAATACACTTCAAATTGTGAATAAGTAACGTATAAATAATACACTTCTCAAATTTTGATGTAAATGCAAACACAGACACACTTCCTCCACTCACAGCTACCAATTCTGAACTAAATAACTACAGGTGTCCTGTAAGTCTGGACCCATAGGGAAAAATAATAAAATTACAAAATAGTCTAAAAATTTATTACATAATCTGTTCAAAGTGTCCGCCGTTGTGTCGCACACATAGTTGAAGACGCAATCTCCACTGCGACAGCACTTTCTGAATCACAGTCGCAGAAATTTCTTGACACGCCTCCACAATGCGTGCTTTAAGGTGGAATGTTCTGAAGTTTGACCTCGTACACTTTGGCTTTCAAGTGGCCCCAAAATAAAAATCATAATAAAAAATAATAAAAAATAATAATAATAAAATAATATAATAACATAATAAAAATATATTATAAATCCCTATGGGTCCAGACTTACGGGACACCCTGTACATTGGTGTTGTCCAGTTTTGTACGGCGAATGGCGCTGACAGGCGTAAGATGTCCCGGATATTTACGTACATGCACAAAAATACCATACGATACACGAATATATCCGATTCCATCCAAAATCGACAGCAAAAAAATTTTTTTTTTCCACGTGTTAAAACGTGATGTTCTGAAAAAATACACAATATATTTTCGGATATTTCCGGGTTGGCCCGTTAAGGGGTTAAGTAGATCAACTTTGTTGATGTTGTATAAATCCTTGGTACATAGTAAATTAGACTATGGGTGGTTTTTGTACCAAACCTACCTGTTCTAAAACCAATCTACTGAAGCTAGATAGAATACAGTATAAATGTATTAGACTGGCTTTGGGAGCTCTCAAATGCACAAGAGTTGATTACTTAGAAGCTGAAGCAAACATTATGCCCAAGGTTGCATTATAGAAGGAAACTGTTAGGTGCTAGGTATGCTACTAAAATGTTAAGTTTTGATTCACATCCAACTAAAACTTGTATTAGTAGATTTTATAATTTTCAATTTTATAGACTATGCCCATGTACCCAATACCTTTTAGTGGCTGGATCAAGGATTTTATTTACCAAATTGGTTTAACTTTTGATTTGATGGCATCTCAGCAAAGTTCCTATTTAATTTATCACCCTGTAACAGTGAGTTTTGACTTTTCTATTCATGCCACTAACAACAAATTGGCTTTTGCAAATGTGCTCCAAAGAAGTTTTCTGGAAAGACTAGAAACTTACAAAGACAGAGGATATTTGCCTGTATATACTGATGGATCTAAATCAGAAAGTGGCATTGGATGTGCATTTCTTTGTGATGGGGTGATTAAGGGTTTTTGCCTTCCAGAGCAGTGAGCACTGTTCTATATTTACTGCAGAATTGTATGCTATACTACAGGCTTTAATATGAGGCCTTCCACACGACAAGGGCAAGCCTGCCATTTTTTAAAAAAGAGGTATTGGTATTAAGTTTGATATACAATAAATTGCCATAACTTCACTAAATATTAAGCTAGCACAATAAATGAGAGTTTATTCTTAAGATGTTTCATCGAAGAATACATTAATATAGACGTGAAATGTATATACAGTAGTGTCTGTGATGAATATAAATAAATGTATACTTGTTAGTATACACAATGTAATAGTACCATACTTACATCATCTGTTGTTTTTGTATCCGCTTGTCTAACAGTATGGGGGTGTGGTAGGGGCTGCTGGTTTTAATACTCCAGCTCATCATTGCTGGAATCTTTTTCTTCAGTGACTGCTGTGGGATTATCGCTCTGTAGGGCTAAAACATTTTCCAGAAACTCCTTGTGGTGTGGTGGTACATAAACAAGTAGGTCTTTGAGATCCTTCACTTTTTCATTGCTGAGCTTCACTGAAGTTGCATACCTTTTTGGTAGAAAAATGGTAGAGAGATCAAAGGTTGACTGGCTGTATGCCTTGGCCCTGCCCTTCTGTAGCTGCGCTTGCATAGGTGGCGAGAGGTGGTAGCTGGGCTTGATGGCATATCCTTGTTTGTACTGATTGGAGTATAGAAAAACCTTTGCATCCTTAAAGCTGGTGTCCATGCTCTTCCTCTTTGTGATGTACTTCTGTAGGACACCATATATGCATGCATCTTCCTTAAATTGGAGTTATTCTATTCCTGTTCGAAGAAAAAGTAGTTGTCTTTCCTGAACTGTCAGCTCTGTGAACAGTTTCAAACCACATTTTCTGGAATATGATTTCAGGTGACACTGTTCCCTCTTTATTTCCAATAGTACAAGCTTCCAGTTTTCTTTCAGTTTCCATGGGTTCTCCCACATGAACACTACTAGTATCTGATGATTTGGCCATTTTCAGTTTTGATCTGAAAACAATAATAGTCATGTATTACATGTTGTTGAACATAAATAAAAATATTATGTATAGCCTAGCACATAGCACCTAGTCCTGCACTATATAATGGTAATAAGAACAAAAGAAAAATAAAACATTGTGCCAATGAAATAACAATTATAATGCTAGAAACATCACACAGAACAAAATTTCAAAGCTCTACTAGACCTACAAAAAAGCAACACACCAAAATAACAAACTAGGCCCTAGTATTCCAGAACATGCTCTTTTCATTGGTTTTTGTTAGAGTATGGTGCGAGCCGTCCCACATGATCATTTTGAGCTTTAAAAATGGGACTTTTTGTCACATAAATTAATTTTGGCCATTTTTGATGCCTTATATCTGTGAGCAAAGTTAGAACAAAATCTGACATGGTGAGGTGGTGTACTTTTCCGAAATTGGTCCACTTGACGTGGAATGACCCGTAAGTTTCATCTTTCACCCCTTTCCTATTCTCATTGACTATTTTTCCAACTTGTCAGCAGTGGCTGGTGGATGATGGCGAGTTTTTTTTTCTCTTTTTCTGAATGAATGTTAACCCACAAGTGATAGGTGTTGCTACTCAACCCCTTACTCTTCTCTCAACCCCCTACTCTTTCCTTTCTCTCGGGCTAACTTTAGAGTGGATCTTAGGGTCTTTGTTAGCCTTAGCTTCTCCAGATCTGTAGATCTTATTTTCTTAGTAGTCGCTAACTGGTAAGTGTCAAAATAGTTTAAATAAGTGGTTTTATATGGTTTAGTAACATATTATTCCATTAATTCATAAGTTTAACAGGTCTAGCAGGCCAGCAGCACTGGCAACAAGGACACATTTTCACCATTAACACCACGAGATGAAATTAATGAAGAAACTGTAAACAAAGTATTTGAGCTCCTTCAATGAACTCCCCATGCTTTTTCCCAATTTTACTGAACTGCTTATGTTCAATTTCTTTTTGTGAGGAAACATTTTTTGTGTTACATTAATGCAATTACATTTTTGGTTACATGTTGAAATAAAAATATAATATTTTGCTATAAAATATATTACTGCTAGTCCTATGTAAAATATATTGTTAATAGCCTAGTGATATATTTATTGTCTCTATTTTATGAGATGTAAAATGTTTTGTTTGAATTTTTAGTCAAATATTTGTATATTTTTTTACTACAAAATATAAAGTGAGGTTTATACAAATTAAAAATGCTCGCTAGCCTAGCCTAGGACTTCATTAATTATGTATTATTTTAATTTATAATGCCAGCAATTACATGTTTTATTGGAAAGTTTATTGTATTATTTTATATATATTTTTTTTAATAAAAGATTTTACCTGGAGGCTGAATTTGTTTTGTGATAATTCTTTAATCTTATCAATTATTATTTAGGTGCAATAGTACATGTTGATTCAAATTTCAAGGTATATTTTTGAAATTTTACATGTATAATACACACAAAATACCCCCCCCCCCCCCTGTTTGGAGGTCTGTAAAATGCACCAACCAGAATATACTCTTTCCCTGAAACACACATCAACCCAAATTGATTCTACCCTATTTTCTAATTTAATACTATCATTCTGAGCTGAAGTTAAATCATTCTTAGTGTATAAGGCCAAACCACCCCCTGCCTATCCATTCTCTGAGAAATATATATTGTATAACTATTTAACTCATACTCTGCTCTCTTGTCATTGAATGCTGCCTCACTAATCCAAGTCTCACTAATGCAGACTATATCCAAATGTGTTATAAATTCTCGACTGGACAAATTTGGCCATGCTGTAATATAATGTATTATTATGAGAAGCTGACTTTAAAATTGGCCATAGGGAAATGTATCTCTCTCTCTCATTTATTGCCAAAATTTTTTTACAACCAGTTCTAGTTTTCCAACTGGGCCAGATATTTTTCCAATCACAGGTGGTGGTCATCACCTCAGCACCCCAAAGCTAGACCATTGGCCCAATCCTTGGTAAAATGCCCACTACATAACACTTGCTCTGCCTATTTTTTAAAGTTTCTGTCAATTCTCTGTACCTCTGTTTAAATCCTTCTGAATTTCTATTTAACTTAAATGTACCATCTTTATTCTTGCTTGTTGTCATTTATACCTACATGAACTATAATATTACTTCAGGTTACAAGCAACTTCTTTACTACCTCATTGACTAGAAATATTACCACCTGGAATACATATTCTTCCATGGGTTTCCTTCCCTTACTGCAAAATTCATTGTCCTGATTCCTAATAAGAGAGTCCCCAACCATGATAAATTCACACTGTACTGCTTCATCTAAATTCCCTAGTATCCGAAACCTGTTACTAGTAGTAGTTGCTACAACATGATTAATATTCTCTCTAATCCTATTCCTTGAATGACTTTTGACTTTGTCATTCATCAGGCCTAACTTTACTTAGACCTGCATCCTTATCACTAACACTTGGCTTAACTTTACTTGGGCCTGCATCCCTGTCTCTAACACTAGGGCCAGGCTTAGGCTCAACCTCACTACATCTTACATTAGTATTTCCTGTATTAGATTCGGTTTCTGTCCTAACTGTTACATTAATCTCACTGGCTACACTATCAATCATAGGGCCCACTAGATGATTGTATTATTATTATTAATAATAATATTCACTTTGAGGTAGCAGCTTCCTTAAACCTTGCCTTGAGCATGTCCCTAACTTTAGCAAAACACTTATTGCAAAACCACAAAATATTTGGTGACTTCATACCCCTGTACATTTGTTTTGTAATTTTGATATAGGCTGAGTGATACAATCATACTCAGATACTCACAGATGATCTTCTGGTAGAGGCTATTGAGCCTGTGACACCAGCTCCTGTTCTTCAAGATCATGATGTGTGTTCAGTACTATTTTAGTATTATCTATTTTAGCTTTGTAATCATATATCTGATCCTGCAATTGCCATGCCATGCCCAATGTTTTTTCAAATTGTGCAACTAACTCCGAGTTAACCACTCCTGCTGGAAGATTATTCCAATTTTCCACAACTCTATTACAAAAAGTACTCTTCCTTATGTTCAATCTTGATCTTTTTTTATTAATCTTTTTATCATGCCCTCTTGTAATTGAGTCATTTCTCATTTTGAACATATTTTCACACACTTCTTTATCATACATATTGCTCATGATCTTGAAGCATTCAATCATACTAATATCATCACAACTCTCTCATGCTAGTCTTAACCCCTTCCCTAACTTCCTTCTAACAAATGTTACAGTCACAGTCATGTATGAGAAGCATACTCCATACAGGGGTGGATAAGACCCCTGCACAGAGAGAGCAACTAAGTGGGGAGTGAAGAAATTGTGGAGGTGGTACAGCACTCCTAACCTCTTAGAAGCTGTTTTGCAAAGAGAGTATATGTTATCTTTCTAGGAAAGATCATGAGAAAAGGAGATGCCAAGAATGTTAAGAGAAGAGGAAGGATTGAATTGTGTGTTGTTGAAGGTAAGGGGACAGTCATGTGGAAGATTGTGACAAGTAGATAGATGGAGAAACTGAATGTTTGAAGCATTGAAAGCCACAAGGTTTTCTCTGCCCCAATCAGAGGCCAGGTGTACCATAGCTGTCTACGCGAATCATGGCATGACTGTTGAGAAGGACACTTTTGGAAGTGGTTGGGGAAGTGAATAGTGGAATCATTGGCGTAGGAGTGAATAGGACAGGAAGTGTGACTTAAAAGATCATTGATAAATAAAAGGAAAAGGGTGAGTGACAGGACAGAACCCTGACAAACATCACTGTTAATAGCTCTAGAAGAACAGTGGCCATCTACAACCACAGCTATAGATTGGTCAGAAAGGAAATTAGAGATAAAGGCACAGATAGAAGGATAGAGACCAAAGGTCCCCAGAGGACTCCAAAGCTTTTGAAGTTGCCATTTTTTTAAATTTTGAAAAGATTATGTGAGGAATAGGGAGAGAAGTGTGTATGTGTGAATGTACTGGACTGCTCATGATCCATTACACTTTGAAATGAGTATAAATTATCATAAACAGTGGTTTTTTTGTTTGTTCAATTTATTTGTTTACTATAAATATAGATTTTGTTTTGTGATAAAAATTTTAAAATGTCAAAGAATTGGTAAGAAAATCAACTAAATTTGACTAATGCTGATGTCAGTGCCAATTAATCAATACAACACTACTTGTAGGCATTTGAATGACACAATTCCATGGGTATAAGAGTAATTTGAGGCCTGTTTTGATGGGAAATTTGTATATACCTGAATTTCTTTGTACAGTTTTCATATTAAAAACATTATAGCGTGTATTTGGGGTGATTTGGTTCTCAATTTGGATAGGGATAAACCAGACAGGCCATGGTAGCTTTGAGTTATCCTTAGCTGCTGCTTAATGTATTTATGTGTACTGGTCTTAACTGATTTAGGTTTTGAAGCCTATACAACATACGAGATCTGTCATACAAACCCTTTCATTAAACATTAGTTACTGTATTTACAGGTCAATATTTTGTCTTGAAGCAAGAAAATCTATAAACATTTTGAAATTTTTTCCATTATTTCTCACTTGCATTTGTAATTTTTAAAATGGATGAAGATGGAAGAGAAATTTTTCCAATAAAAGAAGAAATTAAAATTAAAACAGAAATTTTTCCAATAAAAGAAGAAATTAAAATTAAAACAGAAATTTTTCCAATAAAAGAAGAAATTAAAATTAAAACAGAAATTGAAATTAAAGAAGAAGTTATCGAGTTTTGTGAAACAGGTATATATGAAAATTTATTTCACAATAAAGGTCCCAGTCATGAATGGCAGGTAAGGAACAAACAAGAATGACTTTCGTAATCCTTGTAAGAATGAATCTGGTAAGAATCCTATTTTAATACGGTAAATTAAAGATGGCTGGAAGACCATGTGCACATTCAACAATTGTCAATCCACATTGAATATTACTACACTATGTTAGGTTAATTGAATGTGGGGTTAGGTTAATTGAATGCCTGGTTAGGTCAACTGTACACCCTTGATGATTGGTTAGGTTAAGCTGTGATATTTTCATTAGTTTAAATGAAAATATCACAGCTTAACCTAACTGATCATCAAGGGCATACAGTTAACCTAACTGGGCAGTCAATAAATTAAATCCCAAACCTAGATTAATACTGTAAATTCAAAAATGATTCCATAAATGTTTATTTTCATTAATTAAACCAGATATACTATTTTGATAGTATCCATAATATTATTAAACAACATCGTTTTTGGAATTTAATTTACTGTATTAAAATAGGATTTTACCAAATCATCTCGCATAAAGGTGGTCTTGTGACCTTCATTAAAAATGTTGCTTTAAAAATAGGCCTATGTTTATCAATGACCAACTATAATTTGTTGACTGCTTAACTGATTGAATTGTTAAGCTTTTAGAATAGGTAGCCTTTGTTAGCATCTTTTCCTAATTTAGTAGGAAGATTTTTCATATTGATTCTTTATTTTAATGGGAAAAAAAAAAATGAAGTGTGCTATTCTTCCATACAACTCAAATTCTTCTAGTTGTACTTCAGTTATTTGTCTTTAAAGTTTTAGCTTGGACAAAGTTTAAAAGAATTGCTTCTTTACAATGAAGTAAATTTTTTGGTGTTGCCAGGTAATCATGGAGTTCATGAAAGAATAAAACCTAATTTATTGGTTAGGGTTTATTGGAAAACCCTAACCCACCTGATTTTTTTTTTTGGGTGGGGGGTACTTTTTCAGGTTTTATCAGGCTTTTTCATATTTTTGATGGCCAAAATGCGCTTTGGTGGTGCAGTGGTTAGTGTTGCTGACTATAAATCCATTGGCCCCAGGAGTGAAACCCAGTGATGGCAGGTGGTGGCAGCAAATCCCGGCTGTTCATCCTTCCACACAAAGAAAGTGGTTGGTAGATAAGTGGGTACTCTGGGTAGCCTAGTGGTTAAGATGCTGGGCTGCTGGTGGGGTGTGATTTGGGTTCCACATTAAACTGTAGGTCTAAGTGGAGTAAAAAGCTTGACCATCGGAATGAACAATTTGGGCAGAAGCAAACCAATGGTACCCAAAGGTACCAAAATAGTATATAAGAATAGAGCTAAATAACAGAGTTTATTACAAAATAAGTATCTATCACAAGTTGTATTTTCATTGGAGAGTTAGGTATAGTTTGCTTGAAAATAAAATGCTCAAATAATTAATGTTTGTAATATCTCAGTCAAGTTGTGTGAATGTGGAATTTTTTTATTGATCCATATTTCATATTTCAGTAATGATTATGGTACTGTGCAAGAATTAATCAATTACCTTATTTTATTAGTGACTTATTGATTTATTTTGAAACCCCCCTAAAAAACCCAGTTGTGTTGGTTTTCTGGAAAAATCCTACTGAGGACAACTGGGTCAGATCCAGTTGGGCCAACACTACTTTCTATGCAAGTTATGTAGTGGCCATTTTGTTTTCATTTAAATTATGTGTATGTGATCTTAATTGTGAAGAAATTCATAGATACATTTATTTAATTATTCCAAAAGTGCCTCATTTTGCTGTTCTAATGCTGCCGTATACTGTACTGTAGTTTGGCACCTGCAAGCATAGGTGTATGGGATGGCACTTTTACTGAAGGGGTGGTAAAAATTTGCCCTGATTTCTGCGTAAGCACTATGTGTAGCATAAATTAACACAAAGGTTAGAGTATGAGTAACATATATTAAAGCCTTTTTGATATAAAAAACATTAAAATTTACAAAAATGAGATAAAATTTTGCTACAGCATTTCTAAATGACAAGCAAAACTACAGCATTGCTGTTGATATAGAATTCAGTAAGTCCTCAATTTACATTTTAATTATTAACTACAAGTATAGTAGCAAGTAATTAATTCACCTCAAGAAGTAAAAAAAGAAAAAAAAAAAAAGGAATGTCAGGAAAAATCTGCCCTGAAAATTTCAGTATTTGCCCTGAAAATGCTCAATTCCCCTCGCCTCATACACCTATGCCTGCAAGGATTGGGTTATTCAGTATTCCTGTTTGTTGGATTAAAGAATGAGTATGAATGGTTTTCTGTAAATTTGTCAGGAAAAATGAACAAGTTGAGACTGTCCAACATATCATTGTGTAGAACAGTTATGTACTTTAGGGAAATGATGACCATTGTGTACAGTAGCAATCGGGCCAAGGGAGGTAATTTCATTGGCTGCTGACCACATTGAATGGGTGGCCACTGTGTAAAGGGTATTACAGTAAATGCAGGATTTTAAGTCTGCAAAGAGCAGGTCACCCATTCCACGCATATGTCAACTTTTGATGAAAATTTGAAGCTAACCGAATTTACAAAACTTTATATTGTTTTTATTCCTTAAGATCTCTAGTTTTCAAAACTACAAACAGATTTCAAATATCTCCATTAGTTATAAAGCAATGACAAAAGATATACAAGTATGTTCTGATATGTTACACACTAGAGAAACGAGACAATTTTCAGTTCCATACACAAAATAAACAGTAGTAAATATAAGGTAAAACCATACAGCCACATACAGTACACATTTTTAGCTACAAAAGGCTATTTGTAGATTTATCTTAGATATCTTAGTTATTGTGTGACATGCACTTGAAAACTATGGGTGAAAGAGGAATGACCATTACGCAAATTTCAGTTTTTTTGATCTAGTAAAAACAGCTTACATCTGATCATGCTCCACCTTTGTTTTCTCTTTTAGTTTTTATGTACCTTTACTGCCATGATTTAGTTTTGTTGTCAACATCTCAGTTTTGTCCACAAACAACATCACAGTTGTTCCCAACTCTTGAGTAACAGTCGTACGGAGTCATGACCATTACGCATGTTTTACTTGTTTCATTATACCTTGTGCAGCTTGTATTTTAGTTGTTTATTAATAACTTGCTTTATTTCTTTTCTTTTTAAATCTTTTTGAAAAAATAAAATAGACTCTAGGTGTGTATATGTAAAAATGAATAATGAATAATTCCTATATAATCTTTATATTCAATTATTAATTTTTACGTAAGGTCCAAACTCGCATAATGCCAGTTACCTGTTATTTAATTCATACGTTCGAATTTCGCTGACCCACCTGGAAGGTGGGCATCTAATTACAAAATCTCCTCCCTTGTTTAATTCTAATTCAAAAGCATGATTGTTATATATTGTTATGCGTGTTATGTATATATATATTATATGTGCTCATGTACTTTGTGTTAAATCTCAAAATAAGAGTTATCCTAATGTAAATATGGAACACTGTAAACTATAGTTACCTGTGGTAATATGAAAATAAAAACCTACTCTAATAGACAGAGTTTATTTCCACAACAGTTTTGATGCCCACTGGCATCCTCCTCGGGTGGATACAGAAAAACGAATGAACCAAAACAAAGGGAAAAACAGTCCAGGGACCGACCATTAAGAAATTCGCACCTAGGTTAGATCCCATTCTCCCGACACCGGAAGGCCATTTTCATTAAAGGGACCCGCTTATAAGTACATTCGCACAAATTTAAAACTATCTTCCTGTTCTAAACACACAGATTCTATTATTAAATTTATTACATTTAATATTGCATTATTACTTATTACAGAAATTATAAATTTATTATTACATTGGTTATTACATTGTTGTTTATTATACAGAACTTATAAACTGAAAAATGAATGAAAAAGGCGAGAAGGAAACAATCCAGAGACCATTGAGAAATTCGCACCTAGGTTAGATAACATTCTCCCGACACCGGAAGGGCATTTTATTACAGGGTCCCGCTTATAAGTACATTCGCACAAATTAAAACTATCTACTTGTTCTATACATACAGATTCTAATATTTTGACATAATTACTGTATTTATTATTGCATTTACATTTTTTTTTTTAACATTTATTATTATTACCTTTACCCTAATTATTAAATTTATAATATTACCTTTATTATTACATCTGTTGCATTTATATTTCCATATTTATTGCTTCCATTATTACATTTATATTTACGTTTATTATTCCATTTACATTTTACCCCCCAAAAAAAACAAAAAAAAATGAATGAACTAAAAGCGAGTAAGGAAACAATCCAGAGACCTTTAAGAAATTCACACTTAGGCTAGAACACGTTCCCCCCAACTCCGTAAGGGATTTTTTGACCAAGAATCTCATTAAAGGGTCTAACTTATAAGTACCTTCACACAAATTAAAATTATCTACTTTTTCTATGCATACAGATTCTGTTATTTTCTTTTGACATAATTATTACATTTATAAAGTACCTTACTTGATTCCCAATCTATAGCATGATTATTTTGGCTGGCATGATAAAAAATGGCCTTATTAGTATTACAACTTCTCTGAAGGCATATTTGTGTTCTTTAATGAAAATGCACTGCCGGTGTTGGGAGAACGGGATCTAACCTAGGTGTGAATTTCTTAACAGTTGGTCCCTGGACTGTTTTTCCCTCTTGTTTTGGTTCATTCGTTTTTCTGCATCCACCCGAGGAGGTTGCCAGTGGGCATCGAAAATGTTGTGGAAATAAACTCTGTCTATTAGAGTGAGTTTTTATTTTCATATTTTGACCTTCACGTAGAAAAAAAGTGAAGTTTTTTGCATTTCCCTGTGATAAATTGTAATTAACTATAATGATATAATATGATGAAATTAATGTACTTTAATGAAACATAGTTAATGAGTTAACAATAATAAATAAATTAATTTATTATTATCATAGTTATAATAGACCAAAATTATAATGTGAGCCGACATTGTCGCCATGTAGGAATGTGCATTCAGCAATATTGTTATTTTTCTTATTATTTTTTGTTCATTGGGATAAATTTTTGAAGTTCCTTATTCTTTTCAAAAGTTGTAATAATTTTTTAGATTAAATGCATTCTCTCTTCATTATAAAAGAGGAAGTCATGTCTTGACTTAATCTTGTAATTTTCACCCATATGCATATTTTAATATAAGAATGCATGATTCAATTTCTGTTCTAATTAACTCGGTGGATCAGGAAAAATAGCAGATCTACAATATGTGGTTTAAGCCAAAAATATGGCTTCCTCTTCCTATATCCTGTTTATCTGTTTAGCCATTGCTTTATTTTTTTAACTATTGTGCAAAAAATAATACAACCTCTTCAATATTTAAAAATGATGATGTTAGTAAAATCGGGGTATATAAAGTTATAAACCCCACAAACCTCTTCCATTTTCATTCAGAGGCTGAGCAGAAATTTTTCATTATCATCACTATTACAGCATTTTTGTTTCATTTTCATTACATTATCATTACAAGCCCTTCATTATCATTGTAATGATCATTACAATACTGAATAAGCGCTCCACCGGCGCACTGGAGACAGGGATGCAAAGATGCTTGGCAGCAAGAACAGATACATCAGGATACAGATGTACATTGTCCCTCCACCATGTCAGGGGATTGCAGTCCTCTTCAATGCAGGGCTGATCAAAGTAGCTGTCCACCTGGCTGACAATAGGGTTCTGAGAAGCTGTAGAGGGAGCTGGAGCAGCCATAAAATTGAACAACTTGCACTGCTTTGGTTCTGGCTGGGACTGGGAGGAATCAGAAGCTGCATATATGTATATATATATATATATATATATATATATTCATATTGAAATTACACTATAATGAAAATGTAATGTGTAATGATTCATTACAGACCTTTCATTACTATTATTGTCTCAGAATTTCTTTATCATTACAAGAGATTTGTAATTAATTTAATTAATTATCATTACAATGATAATGACCCCATGTTTGGTGGCAAGCTTCTGCAAGGGGAACCCTAAGAAGTTCTTCAGTTATGTTAATAGTAGGAAGTTCAGTAGAAGCATGATAGGCCCATTAAAGGACCCCAGCAGTGTGCTGCAGACATCACTAATGTGCTGAATTAGTACTTGGTGGGAGTGTTCACCAGGAAGGACACCCATGTCATCCCCGAGCCAGGTGTCAGGCACAAAAGGTGCTGGCCTGGATAGTGTTCAGTGTACTGCAACAGTCATTGCTGATAGAATAGACAAACTGAGGGCATTTAAGGCTCCTGGGCTAGACCAGTTCCTCCCCAGAGTCTTGCAGGAAGTGCACAACCAGGTGGCTCCTCACCAGGCTACAGTCTTAAACAAATCATTGGAGATGTGCCAGGTGCCTGGTGACTGGAGGGAAGCCAACGTGACCCATATCTTTAAGAAAGGGGATCATGAAAGTCCAGGGAACTATTGTCCCATTAGTCTCACTTTGGTTGTAGGTAAATTATTAGAGGGGATAATAATGGATAGGATCGTTGACCATTTGGTTTCCTACAAACTGCTTGGGGACTCCCCAACATGGGTTTAGACAGCATAGGCAGAGCTGGGCAGTATTTAAATACATTTGTATTTAAATACGTATTTAAATACTTTTGTGTATTTAGAACTGTATTTATAAATACATTGTTTTTCATGTATTTAAATATAGTATTTAAATACTTTAATGAGTATTTAAATACAATGTATTTAAATACTTAAAATATAAAAATGTAAATACTTTTACTGGTTTAATACACGTTCTGTACTAGCACAGTACGACGCGTCGACAGTGTACGTAGTACAGCATGGTTCATGTTTCAACAGTTTGGGAAAACATCCTCTCATAAAAAGACTGTTCCTCCGCTATAACACGACATTACCATCTTCGGCACCGGTAGAGCGAATATTCTCATTCGCGGGAATCACTTTGACTCCCAAAAGAAACTCTCTTTCAGACAAAACTTTTGAAAGATTGGTTTTGATCCGCAGCAACCGTGAAATAAAAGAGAATTCGTAAGGTGCCTTATGTTTATGTTTACGTTTTATGTTTACGTTTATGTCTCATCTACTCATTAATTGTTACTCATTTTGCAATGATATAATGAGTATAATATGTCACTGGTTGAACATCGTAAGTTCTAAGTCCTTTTGTTTTTGTTTTGTTCTAAAAAGGGAAATATACAGGGTGGGGCACGGGAACCAAGTGTTTTTGGAATAATCAGGAAAATTATATTTATTTTTGTAAAGAAAATATATTGGTAGAACAACATTCGTAAGAACATAGCATTTCATGTCATAATAATCATGTACCGAAAATTATATCTGGCATATGATGTCCTTGGCCGTCGACGCATTGTTGAAGGCGTTTACGAAAATTGGCCTCCACTCTTCCCAGCAGGTCTCTGTTGATTTGGATGATTTGTTGACGGATCGCTTCCTTCAATGCATCTAATGTACGGGGCTTGTCCTCGTAGACACGTGACTTGAGGTACCCCCATAGAAAGAAGTCACATGTGGACAAGTCAGGGGACCGAGGGGGCCATGCAATGTCACCAAATCTCGAAATGAGATGGTTGGGAAACAGGGGGCGAAGAACAGCCATTGACGCTCTGGCGGTGTGTGGCGTGGCCCCATCTTGCTGAAACCACAAATGTCGACGAGCAATACGCCTTCTTCGTAACTCAGGGATGAAAAAGGTGTTCACCATCTCAATGTAACGCCCAGATGTTATGGTAACGGTAACCCCATTTTGTTCGAAGAAATAGGGACCGATGACGCCAAACTTTCCCACCGCGCACCAAACTGTAACCTTAGGGCTATGCAGCGGTTTTTCATGGAGTTGTCGCGGATTTTCAGCAGCCCAATACCGACAGTTTTGATTGTTGACGGCCCCATTAAGGTGGAAATGGGCTTCATCACTCATTACCACCATCATGTTTTCATTCTGCTCATAAAGTGCAAGCATTTCCTGTGCAAAATTCAGTCGTTGGGGGCAATCGTTTACATTCAATTCCTGCACCATCGCTAACTTGTATGGGTGAAAATGTAATTCTTCATGCAAAATCCGTCTAACAGTACGATTGCTGATTCCGAGTGCAGCTGAATGTCTCCGAGCAGAGCGGCCTGGGCTTTGCAACATCGCTTGTCTGACCCTTTCAACGTTCTCTGGAGTACGCACAGTGCGTTGCGGCCCCTTCGGTTTTGTTTTCATTATTGAGCCTCCTGTTCGAAGATTGTTAACCCAACGTAAGATTGTGTCACGAGCGGGAACAGAGTCATTTCGATGAATGTTGAATCTGCGGCGAAACGCACGCTGAACTGCTGTCACTGACTCGCCACTCCTAACAAAATGGTCATACGCGAACATGCGGTGTTCTAACGTCCACTGCTCCATGATGGCACCTGAAAGATAAAGGTGAGTGTTAGTTAAAGTTAAATGCTATGAACCCAGGAATGGAATGCTACCTACCGCACGCCCCTCCCATTCCTAATGGCCGATTACTAACTATTCAAAAAACACTTGATTCCCGTGCCCCACCCTGTATAATCGGAAATTAGATTGTACTACTGTATTTCTTTATCCTTTATCAAGCATTTTATATTGTTGTTACTCATGAATTAGTGAATGCATATGTTAAAATTTGTATGTATTTAAAATGTATTTACAAATGTATTTAAATACAATTGATGTATTTTGTATTTAGTATCTAAATACATTCGTAAAATGTATTTAGTATTTAGTATTTAAATACATTTCTCCCATGTATTTAGTATTTAGTATTTAAATACATTCAATGTATTTATTGCCCAGCTCTGAGCATAGGTCATGTCTCACCAACCTGCTTGAGTTTTTCCATGTCATGTGGAGTTAGTATGATAAGAGTAAGACAATTGATATACTTTATCTCAACTTTATGAGAAAGCCTTTGAAAAGGTACCTCATTGCCAGCCAAATGGCCAAAGTCTGTGCACTGAGTATCGGTGGGGAAGTAAGTAGATGGATTAGAAATTAACTGAAAAATAGGTGGCAGTGGGTTGTAATTAAAGGGGCTAGCTTGGGTTGGGCCTCAGTCACTAGTGGGGTTCCTCAGGGTTCTGTTTTGGGGCCACTGTTGTTTATCATTCACATAAATGATATCAATGTTGGCATTGTCAGTAGGATTGCCAAATTTGCTGATGACACCAAGCTTGGGGCCAATTTTGGGATGCCTTAAGTGATTGAGCAACTGTATGCGGATCTACAGTATGTAGGATAGGGGAGTGGTCCAAAAAATGGCAAATACCATTTAACTTGGGTAAATGCAAGGTCATGCACATTGGCTATGCCAATCCCAAGTTGGACTACTACATGTTGGGGAGTAATATTGAGGCTAATGATTTGGAAAAGGACTTGGGTGTGCTAATTAGCAGCGACCTTAAGTTTACCAAACAGTGCATAGAGGTGGAAAAGAAAGCCCAGGAGCTGTTGGGTTATATCAGGAGGTAATTTTGATTTTGGAACAAGGAGATTGTGCTCTCTCTGTACAATTCCCTGGTTCAGCCGCACCTGGAGTATGCTGTGCAGTTTTGGTCACCCACCCTCAGGAAAGATATTGATAGGCTGGAGTGAGTCCAGGCAAGGGCCACAAAGTTAATCCCTTCCATTAAGCATATGGGCTACAATTGACGCTTACAAACCTTGAATTTGTTTTTGCTGGAAACTTGGAGGCTGCGCAGTCAACTCATCGAGGTTTTCAAGCTCTTAAATGGGTTCAACAATGTTAGTCCAGGCAATCTAGAGCAAAAATAGCTTCAACCTGGGAAAAATTGCTTCAGAAGCTTTCTAAACTGTTTCCAGCTCAGGAACCATTGCCGAATAACATATCCAAAATCCGACAAAATTGGACCCCGGGAACACCCCCAAAAATTAAATTCAAAATGGCGGACTGGCAGTTTCCTACGAAATACAATAAATTTTAATTTCGCTTTGTAGAGAGAGTTATGACGTTTTTCTTGATCAGTAAAATGTTTTAAAACACATTTTCATTTCTAAATTAACCTATATGACACTAAAAATTGTATTAGGCGGCTAGTATTAAACTATGACATCACGTAATGTAAATAAAATATACTGTATGGAGTGTATGTGAGAATGGACATTGCTACATCTTTATAAACTTATATTATATACAACTCTTTAATTCCTACTACCCACTATCAAATCTGCATATTTGTGCTTGTCATTTTCTTTAAAACTGTTATTATGTACTCCTTTTAAATACTGCAACACAGTTTATTAATTTGTGTGATACCTTTGTGGACTTTTTTTCCAAACACAAACCAAAATCAGAGCATGTCAAAATAAGAACTACAGAGTTCTCCAAAACCATAAAAAGGTGCTGTGAAAGCCGCTGCGATGAATGGTCGTTTAATGTAAAAGGCCGTCTGGAGTATTATCTTCGTGATCTTCCTGCTGCAGATTGTGTCTACCATCACACCTGCAGCGTAAATTTTCGAAGTGGAAAAAACATTCCTCGCGCATACTCCTCCTCCGATCATGATTCGAAGAAAGGGAGACCAACTAATGAAGAGCAACACCAAGCATTCCTTCAGACCTGTGCTTACCTGGAAGAGAATGATGATGAACAACTGTTGATTGGAGACCTAATTTCCAAAATGGAGGAATATCTTCAAGGAAGTCAGAGCTCTGTCTACGAACGCAGGCACATGAAGAGAAAGCTTTTAGAACATTACGGAGACAAGATCATAATATCAGGTGAAAGTGGGAAGGCAGATGTAGTAACACTATGAGAGACAGCTAATGAAATTCTTATAGATTATCACAAAAAGTCGAAAGAATGTGATATAGATATAGAGCTACAGAAGATTTACCTAGTAGAAGCTGCTGCAAAAATAATCAGAAGTGATATCAAGTCTGTCGACTCGCCTAGAAAAGATGTGTATCCATCTCCAAATGACATCACTGCAGAAAGTGCTCTTGATTACATTCCCAACAGTCTGAAATTGCTATTATCAAAAGCATTTGCGGGACAGGATGCTTCAAGAAAAATAGGTGCAATTGGGCAGAGCATTATGCAAGCAACCCGTCCTAGAGGATTACTATGTCCACTACAGATCGGTTTGTCGGTTCAGCTACACCACAACTTTAGGTCAAGGTACCTTATTGACGTTCTCCATCAGCTGGGTTACTGTTCGTCGTATGCAGCAGTAACAAGATTCGAAAGAAACGCGGTGCTGGCAAGTGGGTCTGGCTTTTACTGTTGATGAAAACACTGCAGTCCTTCTAGCAGCAGATAACGTCGATCATGATGTCTGCACTTTGGATGGGAAGAATACCTTTCATGGAATGGGTATGATTGCCGCAATAACTCCGAAGATCAAGATCCACCCTTCTATTCACAGGCGTAATGTTGGTGACAATGACATTAAGAAGATTGCAACCGTTGACATTAGGGAATATAGACACGCGAGAAGCATGTTGAGGGACATCTCATTCCGCGAACTTCCAGTACCCACTGCCACCATAAGTCGACTTAGTCTTCTCTGGCAGATATCTTCAGCAGAAAGATCAGGTCCAAGTTGGTCCGGAACAATGCAGGCAATTCACGGTGGATCAAGTGTCTCACATCCAGGTGTGGCGTCGATCACGTTCCTTCCCATCATAGATATGTCGCCAACTGACATGACCTGCATATTTTGACATTACTATATTTGAGCAAGATAGCACGCGATCAAAAAGTCCCATGCATTATTACCTTTGATCAGCCTTTGTTCTGGAAAGCTTCCCAAATCATCAATGAACAGAGAGACCTGCAGGACATTTTTTAATGCTGGGATCATTTCACACTCTGATGAATCTTTTGGGAGCAGTCGGTACTCTTATGAATGGTTCAGGATTGTCTGAAGTCCTTCAAGAAATATCCGGACCAAATGCTGTGCAACACATGATGTCTGGAAAAGCTGTTTCAAGAGCGATACGTGGTCATATGATAGTAGATGCAGCTCTTAGTACCTTACTAGTCGCAGACGTTTTCCCTTGTAATGAAGATGGAACTCCTCATGACCTCCATAAGGAAGCTTGTGACCTGCTCGACGATGTTATGACCGCCAAACAATCAGTTGAGGATGTGGAATCTTCGAATGCATTGTCTCAGATTGCTACCACTTTGGATGCGAAGAAAACTGACCTACAATCTACTTCGCAAACAAGTCAACTCTGGTTGGAATATCAGCGAATGATCAACATTGCACGTTCCTTGATAACAGCAGACAGAACTGGCTCGTGGGATTTGCACTTGCAAGCTATGGTGGAGACCATCCCCATAATTGCAGCAGCCGGACATCACAATTACCTGAAATCGATATACCTGTACCTGCAGAAAATGTTAAGTTTGCCTTCTGAAAATCCAGCCGTTAACAAAATGTTCCAGGAAGGTAAGTTTGTGGTAAGAAGAAGCGACAGATTATGGGCCGGACTCGGCACAGACCTGGTGATAGAACAAGTACTAATGCGTTCCCTGAAAAGCAGAGGCGGACTGACACGCGGAAGTGGATTTACAGACATCCAAAGGACAACGTGGCTCTTTTCTATGCCTCTGTGTTCCACTTATAACTTAGCAATGCAGGAATACACCAGAGTTTTGTTGGAAAGTAGTGAACAGCACAAGGAAATGAGGGGAAGTAGACAAATCAGGGACAGTAATGACATGAAGAAAGTACTTGAACGTCTGGAATCCTTATCCCCATTCCATTCTACCTTGGGTCTCTGCAACATTGTAACAGGGCTAACTGCTGATCCTGGAGTTAACGTTCATCAATTGCATTCAATCGGTACGAACATTGTCGTAAAAATGATTGGGAAACAAGCCTTTACATATTCTGCCAAAAGATCTGACAAAGTGAAAACACTAGGATCTGCTTCTGCCGTTGTGATCACGGATGCTTCAGATATAGAAGTAGATCCTGCACTACTGTTTCAGAGAATGATGACTGTTGCCACTGGCGGAGACATGAATCTTGAAGATGTCATGTGTTACGAACTGTGTGCATATCCTCCTGCATTGTTCGAATCACGAAGTATCTTGAGGAAACCCGATAAGTCTCAGCTAGCTCATGCAATAATCAAATACACTGACACTTTACGCATGGAAGAAGTTCAAGAAATTCAGTGCACAGACCAGTACGTATTGGATGGTGGATCTCTACTACATCGTGTTTCCTGGCGTCAAGATGAAACAAATGACAGCATCGCCAA
>JAJOZX010012186.1:0-105372 GCA_023014485.1 Bathynomus jamesi
TCTACAAGAATACTTTAGTCATCATAATAGATTTTGGAATGAATGCCACATGATGTGTGAAATCATGACCTTATACATTTTTAAGAAACAATTAGATGTTTTCATGAAGGAGATAGCTATCATAGACTGTAATTGTATAGATGTATATTTCAGCTAAGGCTTAGTACATGTCTGTGCTACAGTAGTTTTTATAGAAAGTATAATGATAGTTAGTTGGCTCAAAACTGAGAGTCTGAAAAATTCTATCATTAAAACATAACTACAGACCACTTATCTGACTCAGCTTTATCCTGATAAGCCAGAGTGGCTTAATGTTGTCCATATGTAATGTAATGTAATGAATAAAAAGTAATTTAATCATACTCAGGTATATGGTTAGCCATGCAATGATTCAAGAAGTCTAAACTAGAATACTTACAGTAAATGTATTTTGAGGATCACTGTCATCTTCCCATTTGTAAATATAAGTACCCTTCTTATAGGGATAAAGCTCAGCAGAAAACCATATTGGGGTATCAAGAGTAACAGGTCCAGTTGACTCGACTGTACATTATATTCTGAAAATTAAGTACTGTACTGTAGTTTACTAGCCTACTCTTTAGCCAACTACTGGACAAACCCAAATTAGAATACTATGCAATTAAACAGTCTACACAGATCACCTTGGATCTATGGACTTCGAAAGGATTTAATCTTTATAACAGTTAGCTAGAGATTGCTGAAGTCTAATGTGCCAAAAATTAAAAATTTAATATATGAATTAGCTTATAAGCTAATATTGGCAATGATCTACCATACAATATGATCACTATTGTGGTACTACTATATAAGCCTACAATAAATTATTAATGCATGTAATGAGTAAATTTGTTAAAAACAATATAATTCATATCGCCAAAATTTACATTAAATCTAACTATTCAGGGTACAGACAGACAGACACAGACCCAACATATGATAAATTATTATATATATGATGCACACCTACAAAGAAAAATGAAGTGATTCCAAGTCCTTTCATGTATTCAACATTACACCTTGTCTGGTGATGAAGGGAAAAGGCAAGAAGCTGAAAATATATACTGGTATCTATGACCAGTGTAAAATAGTTTGGAGGGATTAGCAAAAAGTAGTGTGAATATACCATATGGACAATTCAGCTGAATATTACTTTCATAGGCTTAAATAATAAGGTTTTAATACCTACACAATAGAATTACCTTACCTTATTACATTATTTCATTCAATGAAATAGGTATTTAAAGCATGAAAATATTTTCTTAGAAGTAAAATTTACAAGTGTTAATTACTATCATCTTAAAAAAAAAAAAAAAAAAAAACATGTTCTCAGCAGTCAAAAACAATCAATTTCTATCCTTAAAAACTAATAAAAATGCTTTGTTTTACCTAATTTAGAAGGTAGAATTAGTACCATATCATTACAAGGTGAGCTCAATAAGTTTTCACTTAAAAACAAAACTAAAAAAGAAAAAGCTTTTCATGGTACAAAATATTTAAAAAATCCAAAAACAATGTATTATAACCAAACTCAATATTGGTCTATATTTCAGTATTTATAGCTACTTACAAAAATATCATTCTTCTTGGAACTAGCAAACCACAAAATTGTGGTTAACTTTCAGAAGGAGAGAAACAAACTGGATTGGTTTAAATTAGTGATGTACCAATTCCAAAATTTAGCCAATGCCAATTCTTTGTCGATATTTAAAAAAAATCAATCTTTCATAAATTTTACTAATGTAATGTGAAAACTTTCAATTTTCATATTCTTAGATTTCAAATTTGTTTAAATGCTTTTCCTTAGCTCACTCCACAATTTATACAGCACCAGAATTTGTTACTCCTATACCATAGCTAAAATTATGTAAAGTTTTATTACTCAGTAAAATGATAAAATAAATTTATTTTAGTTTCATGAATTGAATACCAAGATTTAAAGTAACTGTTTTTTCTTATGATAAAGGTATTTTTCTTCAACAATATAAATAACAAAATTTTTCATTAAAATTTCAAATACCTGGTGGCCAATTTTAAAAATTTAGAAAATTATTAAAATACTTAAAATAAAATAAACATAATAAGATGGTTTAGTATATAATTATAAACTTAATGTAGAATTATTATTATTAATAATATAGAGTAGGAGATTACAATAGTTTATAATATTTAGAGCTTAGCTAGTTAGAGAAAATATAAATTTATGGGCAACTTCACTTAAGCTTTTCCTTTTTTGTAAGTGTAAAAATATTTTTAAACAATTACACTTTGAAATAAGTATAAATTACCATAAGTAGTACCTATTTTATCTATGTTCAAATTTTTTACAAATATAGATTTTGTTTTGTCATGAAAATTAAGAGATTTCAAATCAGCGAGGGAATCAGCTAAATTTGGCTAATGCTGATGCCCAAAAAATGGCTGATTTTGTTGGTGCTGATGCCAATTAATCAGTACACCACTAGTTTAAATCACTTTAACCCATTTTTTTCCATACCATGAAAACCTAAAAACTTGTAGGATTTCAGAAGAGAATGGGGATGGGCAACATTCTACAGCTTTTTTTCAGTAACTATGACTGCAAATTTGCAACTAGCAACAAAGTGCTGCGACTCTTGAACTTTTGATAGGGCCTAGGATATGTTATTTGTAATAATACTACTACTTCTGATTCCAATTTAGTTCATTCAATAGTTATTCATGTATAGCCTATCATACTTTTTATCCAGCATATACTATGGCTTAAAAGAAGAACTATGTCAGAATGACATCAATGTCTCCATCTATATTTGTGACCTTAACCTTTGGTTAAGAACCTAATTTTTGCTCATTACACAGAGTCTTGTGATGATACATACGTATGAATTTCAGTAATTTATGTTGAGTGGTTAAAAAGTTGTACCACAAACCTCCATTTGATCTTTGACCTATGTGACCTTGACCTTCAACGTAATCTTGTTCATAACATTGTCTTATGATACATGTATGAAGTTTCTATTTATGATGAGCAGTTCAAAAGTTAGGATGTGGACATGAAAAAGCTCTATTTGACCTATGATGCAGCAATCAGTCTTTTTTTCAAATGCATCTTATGATCATCCACGTGTGTGTAAAGTTTCATTATTTATTCAGTACTTCAAAAGTTATAGTGCAGAGAGAAAAGTGTGATGAATGGAAAAGTGCAATACAGCATAGCCCCTCCAACATCAGTCAACAACCCATTTTAATTTTTATATTAACTAACTGGTATAACTGTTGTGGCATCAATTTTCATTTTAAATATTTAAAATCAATAAAGAGAGTAGCTACTTCTTAATGAAATGCTAAATAGTAAATATTTACTGATCTAAAAAAATGCTATTTTTAACAAAGACATTTCAAGTAGTAATTTCTCATTTTGTGAGTGTAGTTAATTCCTCACAAATTTGAAGGATAAGAATAATAGCTGATAATAAAGGGTCAACTAACCTACAAAGTATAATCTTATATAGTTTTTAGAAAAAAGTATTCAAAACTAAATTTACTCCTTAATTAAATGTGTAGGAAAATTAGTACTATAGACGTCTTTGGACTAATGATTTTCTACTGTATAACTTAACAAAAAGTGCTATTTTTATACCAAGATTTTTAAGTAAAAGTTTTTAGCGTTTGTGTGTTCAATGCATTGCCAAAACTCAAGAGTTCTTAAAAGCCATCTTTTATGCCAGTGGTTCCCAACCTTGGGTCCCAACCCAAAGTAGGGTTGTGAAGGGTTACTATTCACTATTTCTTAATTCAATTTATATACATATTTAAATTTTATCATAAGCCTGAGAGGTGGGAGGTCCTGTTGATGGCCAATTTAGGGTCACAGCTAAAAAAGGTTGGGAACCACCGCTTTATGCATTATGAGAAAGTTGAAATTTTTTGTAACTGCAAAAATTCTCAATGCACCATTAGCCAGTTCATGCAGATTGGTGTAAAAATCTCTATGGAGGGGGAATAAACCCTAAATTAATGAAGAGGTTTAACCCATTAGTGCCCATTGGTAGAATTTCCTACCAACAAAATTGTTTGTCATTATTGCATCACTTTTTCTCATGTTCGTCCGATCTTTGGTACAAGTCATTGATATGATGCAATCTAAAAGATTGCATCATATCAATGACTCGTACCAATTAAATTTGGTACCATCCTTACATGCTCTGAAACAAAACTGACTAATTTCCCACATGTCATGGTTGAAATGGGATTTTATGTTCTTTAGCTATATTTCACTCATTTCTAATTGATTTACTCTTAAACTGAATATACACAGGAGAAGAGTCTCATTAATTTAATGAACACAAACATAACCTCCCTTCCCTCCAGTCAAACCTGCAGTGTGTAGCGTAAGTACAGTTCCTCGATTTTCTCCTTCCCCTATTGTCAAATATTAACTTCAGTTAACATTGGTTTTGCTTCTGCCCAAATTGTTCATTCTGACGAAGGTCAAGCTCATCACTCCACCTTAGACCTACAGTTTAATGTGGAATCTAAACCATGCCCCACCAGTGCTAGACTACCCAGTATACCCATTTATCTACCAACCAATTTTTTTATTGTGTGGAAGGATAAACCACCATGTTTTGCCTGCCATCACTGGGTCTCAATCCTGGGGTCAATGGATTTGTAGTCCGCAACACTAACCACTACACCACTGAGGCATATTTTACATTTCAGTCACAATTTCAGTTAACAACACTTTAATCAATTAATTTCATTAATGACCTATGAGCCATTGATATTCATCACAAAATTATAAACATGATTGCTATGGACAACCAGCCTTTTACCAATGTAGAAGATAAAGGCTTCATAGAGTTAATTGCCCACATTCAGCCAAGATATATGGTACCAAGTAGAAGATATTTTGCTGATATAATGCTTCCTCAAACTTATGAAGATGTAAAAGGTCAAATTTTGAAGGAACTGGATATAGCCAATATGCCATACAGTACGGTATATATCTTTCACATTAGATATTTGGACCAATCAACACTCAACTGAATCATTTGTGTCATTAACTGGGCATTGGATCAATGAAGATTTTCAAAAGAGGAATGCAGTACTCTAATTACAATAAATTACAAATTTAAAATAAATTTAGTATTTGAATTTTTATGATTAGGGCCTATATTAAAATATTAATGTTACAGTATGTAGCCTAATTAAATATTCTAAAATATCGAAAATTCTCAATAGAATATAGATTAGATAACTAACTAAATTGTAACCTTTTCTTTTCTTCAGGTACCCAAATGGCAAAAATAATGAGTGTTCATTGCTTCCTTCATCTACTAGATCTTGTGGTGAAAGATTCAATTTTCAGTCAGTGTTCAATCATTGACATTTGTGGAAAAGCTCATCGCATCAGTACACACTTCAATCACTCAAGTTTGGGTCACAATGAGCTAAAAAATCTAGTCTGATCAAGGCATTAAACAACCACCATTTCCAGTCCAAGATGTTATCACCTATTGGATCAGCACATACTTAATGTTTGAACATTTACTTACTTTGAAATGACCAATTCAAATTTACACAGCCAATCATGATCTTCCTATCCTAAGTGTGAATGAATGGAACCTTGTTGAGAAAATGCTACGTGTGCCACAACCATTCTATGAGATTACAAAATCTGTGAGCTCTGAACTTTGCTCTCTAGGTGATGTTATTCCTCATTTAATTGCTCTGGATCATTTTCTGTCCAAGCAAAGTAGCGATGCTGTAATTAAAACTACAAAAATAAAACTGCGTGCTGCCCTACACAAGTGTCTTCTTTCAAGCTCAGGTGGTCTCAATGTGTTTATATAATAAATACAGTTCTGGATCCACAATACAAACTGAAGTATATGAAAGACCAAAAAAAATAAAGCTTTCCTTTTAGAAGAAATTCAGAATTTTTTACCAACAGAAAATGTAAATGAACATGAAAGTTTATCTGTGAAGACAGTGAAGGTAATATTGTTGTGGAAAAATTTAAATAATATTCCTGATCTTATACTACCAAGACAAGATGAGAAATAAATGAATTAAGGGTAACAAAACTAGATATCCTAAAAGCAATAGATAAATTAAAAATGGAAAAATCTCTAGGGCCACATGAAATGTATCCAATAGTCATAAAAGTTGCCAAAAAGAATATAGCACAGGCACTAGAAATTATTTTTAATAAATCCTCCATTATTTGCAAATTACTAGAAAGTATCATTAGAGGTAAAGTTACTGAGTTCCTTGAAGAGTGCAACCTTATAAATGATAGCCAGCATGGCTTTAGAAATGGAAGGTCCTGTCTAACTAACTTGACTGAATTTTATGATGGAGTCCTATTGCATTTGGACAATAAAGCCAGTAGATATAGTATACTGTACTGTACTTAGATTTTGCAAAGGCATTTGATACTGTTCCTCATGCAAGATTGTTGGTAAAAGTTAGAGCCCATGGTATAAGAGGTCATATGATATAGCTGACTGGATAGAAGAATGGCTGAGAAACAGAAAACAGAGTTCATCTAAATGGAAATAAGTCGACTTGGAGACCCGTATTGAGCAGAGTCCCACAGGGGTCTGTGCTGGGACCTCTGCCTTTTGTTGTCTATACAGGGTGTTTCAGGAGGAAAGGTCAATACTTCGGGAGGTGATAGTATCGGTCATTATGAGAAAAAAAGTTCATATGAACATGTGTCTAATTCTGAATGGTTACAGAGATAGAGCTGTTTGAATCTACAAATACAAAAGCATTGTTAATGGTAATCAAGAGAGAGAAACCAATTACTGTTTCTAACATTTAATGTTTAAACATTGGCATTTTGAATGCCATCAGATACAGAAATGACAAATTTGTTACATGCTTACATTACAGCTTACATGGTTCAAGGTTATAGGGGAGGGAAGGGGGAGGAAGAGCTGCACGCGCATCAGATTCAAATAGCTCTATCTCTGTAACCATTCAGAATTAGACATGTTCATATGAACTTTTTTTTTTCACAATGACCGATACTATCACCTCCCGAAGTATTGACCTTTCCTCCTGAAACACCCTGTATAAATGATCTAGAGAAGGGCCTATCATGTAAAACCTCAAAATTTGCTGATGATACAAAATTAAGCCATAATGTTAAGTCAGTAGCAGGAGCAATGACAATACAAAAAGACTTAGAGTGACAGCCTGGGCAGATAAGTAGGAGTTGAGATTTAATGTTGATAAGTGCAAGGTTATGCATATTGGGCCAAAAAATCCAGAATTTGAATACAATATGAATGGAATTTGGATTAAAAATGATGATAAAGAGAAAGACTTGGGTGTCACTGTGACTAATGAACTTAAACCCTCAAATCACTGTACAGGCAGTCCCCAGCTTACGAACAAGTTCTATTTTCATGATGGTCTTTAAGTCAAATTTGTATGCAAGTTGGAACCCATACGAATGGTTTGTACTTAACGTCTTAAAAGGCTTAAAAGTGGGATGTCTGCCTTGGCCATAGGGCAGGAATTTGGTTTGAATGAATTGTTGGTAGTGGTAGAAAATGATTTCATACAATGTTTTTTTTTTGTTTCTTTTAATTCTATTTAAAATTTCATTATAAAAATAATAGACTTCTCAGTAGATGTGTATATCTCAGGCATTTAGTGCACACATACCCACCACAAACATCCCCATATTCTTTGTTCATATTTCTTTCGGCTTTTAGAGCACACATATCCACCACAAACATCCCCATATTCTTTGTTCATATTTCTTATAGGCTTTTAGAGCACACACATCCACCACAAACATCCCCATATTCTTCATTTGTATTTCTTATAGGCTTTTAGAGCACACATACCCACCACAATCAACCCCATATTCTTCATTGCGAGTCTACTGTATACTTAAACACTTTAAACACACTCCCAATTTATAAAAGCTACTAAAACATAGATAATAACTTGTAACAGTAATTAAAGTGCATCACCAGCACTTGCATCAGATTTTCATTTAGGAGCCATGATAGGGGTTTGCACATTATCAGAAATTTAATATGAATTCACACGAACGTCTTTACAAGTACAAAATCTGACTTAAATGGTGGCAGCATAAGTAGTGCACCAATTCATTACTACAAACCATTATAAGTAACTCGGATTTTTAAAATAATAGACTTTACGGCAGTCTTTCGTATGTACGGAACGTCATAAGTTAGACATTCGTAACCTGGAGACTACCTGTATGGAAATCAGAAATAAAGCAAATGCTAGACTCAATCTCATGCACACACACACACACACACACACATTGAATACAAATCACCCAATATTATAAAGCAACTATACATTTCATATGTGAGACCCCTCCTTGAATACTGTATTGAATTTAATAGTCCCTATTTGATACAAGATATTGAAAAACTGGAAAGAGTACAGAAATGAGCAACAAGAATGATCCCATCTCTAAGACAATTGACATATAAGGAAAGACTGGCATATCTAAACATGTTCTCATTAAAAAGGAGGAGGTTAAGGGATGATATGATAGAGGTGTATAAAATGATAAAAGGGTTGGATTAGATAGATTTTGATTCTCTTTTCATTAAAGATCACAATAACCAGACTAGAGGTCATAGTATGAAATTATTTAAGCCAAGATAGAGAACAAATTTAAGAAAACATAGTTTTACAAACAGAGCAATTAAGTTTTGGAACAGTCTGACAGAAGAAGTGGTGACTTCAGATACACTTGATTCTTTCAAAAGAAGGTTGGATAATTTGATGTCTGCAAGGGACATCTGGTGATAGTGTTTAAGCCCATTTTTATTGCATGAATGGTACTAGTTTATTTCATATACAGGGTGTCCCAGAATTAACTATCTATTTCAATGAAATCGGACAAATTTAATAAAAACTGACAATTTTGTGTTTACTAAATTATGATACAAAAACAAATAGATTTATAAATCATAAGTCAAAACTTTATTGAGAAGTTTCAACATGTGCACCATCTGTATCTCTGCAAATTTCAAATCTATCCTCAGCGCTGCGAAACACATTTTGAAGCATTTCAGGTATTATCTCCCACACTGCTAACTGGATGCGTCCTTTAAGTTCAGCTAAACTATTGATCTTTTGGCGATAAACCTTTGTTTTTATGAAACCCCATGCAAAGAAATCCAGGGGTGTCAAATCCGGAGAACGCGGAGGCCAAGGTCGAGGTCCTCCACGTCCAATCCACCGATTCGGAAGGCGTCTGTTGAGGTATTCTCGAACAATTTGAGCATAATGACATGGTGCTCCATCTTGTTGAAACAACATTATCAAGAATGCCATCATCAAGAAGCTGTGGTTCGAGAAACTGCTGAAGCATATCAAGGTAGATGGTACCTGTTACAGTTGCTTCCGCAAAGAAGAATGGGCCATAAATTTTGGATTTGGTCATTCCAAGCCACACGTTAACTTTTGGAGAGTCTCTTTGCCATTCTATGACTTCAGACGGTCTTTCATTGGACCATATAATGAAAAAATTATGAAAATAAAATTATGAAAAAAATTTAGAAATTTATATATTTTTAATACATATTAAACATGATAAACATAAATAAAAGTGTGTTTTTAAAAAATTTGTCCGATTTCATTGAAATAGATAGTTAATTCTGGGACACCCTGTATATTATGTGCATTTAGGTGATAGATCCCACAGCTCAACACAGGTGTTGTGGGATATAGGGAGGCAGCATCTTGGGTTAGGGGATACTCTCTGTCCTGACACACCCCATTTAAAGAGATTCCTCTGCCAAGCAGTGGCCCCCATAGTACTGTGAGGTATTGAAAAACTCATGATCTTCACTTGCCCTACAAACACCTTTAAATGGGAGACCCAAAATGGGTACACACACATTTCTACATTACTGTACAGTCTTAACAGCCACAGCTTCACTTTTCCTCCTAAGTATATATATTGTAATGTATATGGTTATAAATTGTGACTTGGTCCGCAATTGATATGGACTGACTTATTTTTGGTTGGCAAGGTACTGGTATTGATGGGTACCGTAATGAAATTGACTGGATTCTTTGGATCTGATATATTTGCATGTCAGTTATAAATAGATATAGAGTGTTAACATATTTGGGGATAGTAGCCTATTATGACTTTGATCCTCTGGATCCAGAGATTCTATCTTTAGTTTTAAATTGATAATTAATTAGTTTTAAATTGATAATTAATTAGTTTTAAATTAATAATTAATTAGTTTAAATTGATAATTAATTAGTTTTAAATTGATAATTAATTAGTTTTAAATTGATAATTAATTAGTTTTAAATTGATAATTAATTAGTTTTAAATTGATAATTAATTAGTTTTGTAAAAATTGGTTGTTGCCAATGTACAGGTAGTTTTTACATAGTAGAGCCACCTCAATGGGCCGAAGTGGCCCCTAGTGTACCCACTATAAAGATTTCTCATGTTCAACTGAATGCCCTTGATGATTGGTTAAGTTGTGATATTTTTGTTAGTTTAAACAAAAATGAGAGCAAAGTTTTCTGGTTAATTTTGAGGTGTTTTGTAGGAAACTGCCATCTGTTTCCTGTGCAAATGCATAGTTTTCGAGATGATACTATCTCAAAAACTACACATTTGCACAGGAAACAGATGGCAGATTTGTGCAAAACACCTCAAAATTGACCAGAAAAGTTTCTCATCAAAAAAACAGATGGTGTAAAAATAAATAAGGTATAGAGCAAACTTTTCTTGTCAATTTTGAGGTGTTCTGCACGAATCTACCATCCATTTTCTGTGCAAATGCGTAGTTTTCGAGATATCATCATCTTGAAAACTACGCATTTGCACAGGAAATGGATGGAAATTTCGTACAAAACACCTCAAAATTAACCAGAAAAGTTTGCACTCATCATTTTCATTTAAACTAATGAATTTAAATGAAAATATCATGACTTAACCTAACCAATCATCAAGGGCATACAGTTGACCTAACCAGTGTCACGTACTGAACTATCCGCAAAACATTAGGACTGATCAATTTATGATGCGTGATCTTTACGGGGGCTCCACCCCCCATACCCCCAAGACCTAAATTATACAAATGATAATGTAATAACATGTGCCAACCTTGCATGGGTAGTCCGCTAAATTTCGCCTACCCTTAAACTGAAATGACACGTTTATTTTTAGGATTTTTTTTATGGCACCTAAAGACCTTCTAGTCTTTTCTTAAAATACAAGCACTATTGCATTTAGGGCAGGTCACGGATGTCTTACGATAACTATTCTATGATTGAAAAAAGGTCTAAACTCTTGTCTTCATCGAGGGCAATATGGCAGATCACATCTTCAAAATCAAATATGCATAACTGACATGTCATACTTCGTCACAAAAAAAAACTGAACAGAGTTCAATAGATAAACAATTGCTAAAAATGATTTATTTGTAAAACAAGATAAATTAAATTATGCAGAAGTAGCCAGAATCACCAAAAATAAGAATATTCACCAAATAGTCAATATATATATATTGAAAAAACAAAAATAAGAAATATTTGAATAAAAAAATATTTTATACAAATTTGCACAAGATAATATATTTTATTATTCAGTTTTGATTGGTTATTCAATATATATTACTGTTATAACTGGGTGTGACTAGGTCAAAAAACGAATAATAACCACAAATAATTATCATAAAACTGTTTTCTAATTGTTTTTTATGTTGTTTGAACGAAATTAACCTTTGTTCAAATGGCACCAAAAACCACCAGAAAAAACACAATTTTGATTTACAAAGCCTGTAATGTACCCTACACTTGTAAAAATGTACCAAATTTAGTATGGTACCATACCATCCTTAAAAGTTTAGAAAACATCACTGAAACAAAAGTGATGTTTTCCATTCCATTATTGGTAATGGTTCAGAATACAGGCGCCACTTAAACAAAATTTCAAAAAATACTATAGAGACAAAGTTTTCTCTCTCATTAAAATACGTTGATTGCATGTGTCGCATAGTCATTTGTATAATTTAGGTCTCGGGGGTATGGGGGCAGAGTCCCCGTAAATATCATGCATCATAAAGTGAACCCTATACCGATCATTTTGTGATGCGTGATCTTTAAAGGGGTGGAGCCCCCGTACCACCAAGACCTAAATTATACAAATGATAATGTAATAACATGTTGTTATGCACTTTTTTAGTAATTTTCTAACTTCGTTTTTTTGACTATGTGACACATGCAATCAACGTATTTTAATGAGAAACAACTTTCTCTCTATAGTATTTTTCGAAATTTTGCTTAAGTGGCACCCGTATTCTGAACCATTATTTTGTGAAAGACAAATACTAAAAGAGAATTTTTCATATTGCACTCTGGAAAGCAAGAACATTTCTTAGAATTTTACCAATTCTACAAACTGTTAAGTAAAATATATCTTAATACTAAGGTCTTAAGTAAGTAGCTGGTTTAGTAGCTTACCTGGCTTAGAATTAAAAAATAAGAAAGCGGTCGTTGATGGAAGAAGTAACCCAAGGCCAAGAGTTACTAACATACAAAATGTACAAATCACCTGATGACTAAACTTTGGTAGACCTAGAACTACGGTCATTGCACTTCTGAACATTGGGGATATATCTAAATTCTTGATAAAAGCATAGCCAAATGATCTGGTAGGCCTGGGTTAGGCTTAATTTAAGTAAGTAAATAGGAGTAATTTTAAAAATAAGACAGCTGTAGGCTGGGCCTCTGACAAGTAAGTTAAATCGTGGTCTAAACTCTAAAGTAAAAAGCAGTCAGAGCCAAATAGTGTAAAACAGCCCGACGTACACTTGCGTAATTTGCGTAATAGTCTTATTAGTCATGCAGTTTTTTCCAAAGCTACTAGTATTTCCTCGGTCCTATTCTTGTGGCTAGACTGAGTAAATAAGATCGTTCTTGTTCTTGTAGAAGTGAAGGTCCAAGGAAGTAGGAAAAGAAGTGGAAGGGTCAACGATGTCGAAAATAGCCCAATTTGAATGCTAACAAGTCAAAGAACGAGCAAGCGAGAGTAAAGTACATTCATGTTCTGCATATAGCAGTGACTAGGCCAACTGGGTGGGCATGGAAAGGTATAAGACATTGATTCTTAACCTTTTAAGGCTGCGACCCAAATTCTGGTCGTTGGGCTAGCTAGGGGACCCATGCCTTCAAACAATTCACTTGTAATAGATAATAAAACAAATAATTAATGGTAAAATGATTATGGATAACACAAATAAATGATAAATGACAATTTAATGACCCAATCAAAATGGCCCCGCCTCAATCGCATCACTTCTCTCCTCGAAGGACCAGTGACACGTTCGATCTCATCATATAAACAACTTTGTAAAAGGCCCTCATTGGCCTGGTGTCATTCAGCTAACTTTATATGAAGCATATCATTACCTCGCGCGTTAATATTGATGTTATTAATCAAGTGCACATTTATAAAATTTAAATAAAACTTTTATTCAAACAACTGCAACTTATTTGTTTCACTTAAATCTCATTTATTTTGTTTAATAAAAGAAGAAAACTCACTCTATTAATTTCCTTAATTACTAACATTATTTGGTCTGAAAGGACCTGGTGTCTCCAGCCTCAAGTAATCATAATCAGTAATCATTAACCATACCAATAAACATTATAATTAACTTTATTATAGTATCAATTAGCCAGTGGCGTATCAAGGGAGGGGCGAGAGGGGCGACCGCCCCGAGCGGCACTTCCCGAGGGGCGGCAAATTACTGTCAGGCGGGCGCAGTATGCAAAATGTTGGGTTTTTATGTTTTAAAATGCAACCCTCCAAAAATTATATCTCATCATTGTCGCGCGTTATTTGTGCACAAAATATCCATGGTTTTGATGAAAAATCATCATTAAATGCTATATATGCCACCTCAATGCCACTATTTCCACAAATAGTTGCGTTAAATTTTCACATCGGAAAGGTTGCCAGCCCTATTTTTCAGACTTTCTCTATATTATTTAGGTTAGGCTTTGCGTTCTTTGATCTTTGATGATGTTAATAATTAATGGTTGTTTTATTTTGCAGATACCCTACTGAATTAGCAAACATGAGCAAACGACAGAGACTGAGTGGTGCTGCATACAAGAATCTTCGCGAAAAAAAAGAGGAGGAAGCCAAGCGTGCTGCTAAGCGATTTCATCAGTTAATGGGATTCTCAGACACACCTTCAGCAGGGCCGGATTTAGGAGTGGGCAAAGTGGGCAGCTGCCCATGGGCCTCCACATCTTGGGGGCTTCCACATATTGACAAGCCATTATCAAAATAGAAAAAACCCGAAACTAGAAAAACCGATAGATGATCAACAAAAAAACACGCGCATCCAATACCACTGTAGTACATAAACTTTTACCAATTACTATTTGTTGTGTACTGATTATTATTTTGTTTTTATTACTCTTTTAGGCCTACTCTCACTATAATGGAATACCCGAGTAACCCGAGGCTTTCATTTTTTGCAGAAATGAGTGGAATGGACAGACACAAGAGTGCACAATATTTTGAAAGTGTATGTATGTTAATTATATTATGAATCTTATGGATGACTTCAATTATGTCTTCCCCTAAGGTAGGGGGCCTCCACATGGAGGCTGCCCAGGGCCAGGGCCGGATTAACCATTAAGCAAAATAAGCCCGTGCTTAGGGCATCAAGGGAAGGGGGGCACCACAGAAATTTTCCATTGTCGGATTTACCATGGATTTATTATACTATTATAATCGCGGCTTTATAGCCTATAAGCTGTTGAAAACTGAATTATATATATGTATTCATATATAGTATTTATTTTTTTTTCATTGTTTGAATTTGTAGTGAACAACAACCCTTTTGAGAGAATAAATATATTCGTTGTAATCACACACTTTACGCTTTGCGTTATTATTTTGTTTATATCAAATCTTTGAGCGCCATATTAAAAATACATATAGATTAAATATTTTCGTGTGCTATAGTAAATGTAAAAATAAGATTCAGTCATGCTGAACTTTATAAAATAATTGTAGAAGACAATATTGAGTGTGCCTTCCCAAATGTAGAAATTGCCTTTCGTATATTTTTAACATTAATGGTCACAAATTGCTCAGCTGAGCGTTCATTTTCTCAGTTGAAGTATATTAAAAATACCAACAGAACAACTATGCAACAAGGCAGGCTAGATGCCTTATCTCTACTAAGTATAGAAGCAGATGTGTTACGTGAGATTAGTTTTGAGGATCTGATCAAAGACTTTGCAATTAAAAAAAGTAGGAGAAAACTTTTCAAATATAAATGAAGTGGAAGTATACAAAAATAAACATTATTTTCCATCTTACTGTAAGTTTTGTTTCATTTCAAAAAATAAAATTTTATTTTATGGTTTATTTTTTTTATATTTTGAATTACATATATATGGGGCACCAAAATCTTTTAAGTGCTTAGGGCCTCTAAAGGTCTTAATCCGGCCCTGCCCAGGGCCTCCACACGTCTAAATCCGGCTCTGACCTTCAGTGCCTTCTGGGAAGCAAAGAGATCAACCGCAATGTGATATATCTTTAGAGATAGATGTTCAAGCGGCAACTTCAAGTGAACCCCCAAATAATCAGGATCAACCCTCATCTACATCACAAAGTCACCCACCCACCCATCACCCACAGAGTCTGTTTAACGATTCTGGCAACTGGCCCGTTCCAATGACGGACAATTTGAGAATCGAACTCATTAAACGTGGACCATCACATTTGAAAAACATGAATGGACCCTTTACAGCTGATTCAAACAATAGGTCAATGTCAAAAGTTTGGTATTTCAAAACTTTGGAAAATGGCGAAAAAATTGAAAGGTCATGGCTAATCTTCTCACCTTCAAAATGTAGCTTGCATTGCTTTTGCTGTCGTCTCTTCAACAACATCTCCAGTGCATTTGGAAAAGAGGAAGGATTTTTTGTCTGGAGGAAACTGAATCCAAAGTCACCCACCCACCCATCACCCACAGAGTCTGTTTAACGATTCTGGCAACTGGCCCGTTCCAATGACGGACAATTTGAGAATCGAACTCATTAAACGTGGACCATCACATTTGAAAAACATGAATGGACCATTTCCAGCTGATTCAAACAATAGGTCAATGTCAAAAGTTTGGTATTTCAAAACTTTGGAAAATGGCGAAAAAATTGAAAGGTCATGGCTAATCTTCTCACCTTCAAAATGTAGCTTGCATTGCTTTTGCTGTCGTCTCTTCAACAACATCTCTAGTGCATTTGGAAAAGAAGAAGGATTTTTTGCCTGGAGGAAACTGAATCCAAGAGTACCTGAACAGTGAACATGAAAACAGTCCATATCATACCCGATGCTTTGAACAATGGAAAGAGTTGTCCATGCGCCTTCAGTTGAATGCTACAATAGATAATGCACATCAGTTGCAAATAAAACATGCTACTGCTAAGTGGAAAGAAATACTGAGACGAATTTATGACTGCATCATGTTCTTGGCAAAACAAGATCTTGCATTCCGAGGGCACCGAGAGAACTTAAATGAAGAAGCTGGGCTAGCTGGCAATTCTGGAAACTTTTTGGAGTTAATAAAACTAATGGGCAAATATGACCCAGTAATTAGGGAACATCTTACAAAAATACAAATGACTGACAAGATATCCACTACGTATTTGTCACCTAACATTCAAAATGAGTTCATCACACTAATCGGCTGTAATGTTCGAAAATGTATAATTGATAATGTGTCTAGTGCAAAGTACTTTGCAATAATTTTCGATAGTACACCAGATATATCGCATATTGATCAGATGTCTCAGGTAATTCGCTATGTGTCGATTAAAGATGGTAATGTAGAGGTGAAGGAATCCTTCGTTGATTTTATTAAATTAGAGGGGAAGACTGCTGAGGCAGTTACTGATCTTATTGTCACTAAGCTCCGTGAGGATGGGCTGGATATCCAGAATTGTTATGGTCAAGGGTATGACAATGCTGCTACGATGGCAGGTATTCATCTTGGAGTTCAACGCAGAATTCTTGATGTTAGCAAACACGCTGTTTTCATTCCTTGCAATAACCACTCGCTGAACTTGGCTGGAGTTCATGCCGCGGGACTGAGTCCTAATGCTGTAACTTTCTTTGGAACAATTGAACGAATTTTCGTCTACTTTTCTTCCTCTACTCATCGTTGGGATGTCTTAACAAAACATTCCAAAATCACTGTCAAGCGAGTCTCTGATACGCGGTGGAGTGCTAAGTATGATGCTGTTTCTAGTCTTAAGAAAAACTTGACTCACGTTGATAGTGCCTTGGAAGAACTGAGTGAAGGGGTCTCCGAAAATCTGGACACAAAGGGCGATGCTGAAGCTCTGTTGACCTCCATCATGTCATACATATTCATTGTGTACTTATTTTTCTGGGATCCAGTGCTGAAAGAAATCAATGATGCTCAGCTATATTTTCAAAGAAAGGGACTTGCTTTGGACCAGTGTGCATTAAAAATGAACTCTTTATCCGTGTTTTTAACTAATGAACGAGAGGCAGTAGTATCAAACGCTGCAGATGCCGCCGAAGAGTTCTGTAATGAAATGGATATCAGTATAGACCGCAGAGTCAGGAGACGGAGAAGAATGCCTGGAGAGCAAGCTCGTGATGCTGGATTGACCGTGCAAGAGGATGTACGCAGAGAATTTTTTGAAATCATGGATCGTTTATTAGCAGAAATTGAAAAACGCACAGTTTGTCTTAAAAACATGAATGATCGCTTTGAATTTCTGTCTCCTTCGTACCTTTTGAATCAGTCCAAAGATGAAGAAATTAATACCAAGGTCAATAATTTTTCTTCCATCTACAATGACATTAATCCAGGAAGTCTACTGGAAGAAATAAAGCGTTTGCGCAGACATTTGCTCAGTTTCGAAAGCATAAGCGTCGACGATGATCCAAAGAACTGGGATATGTTAAAACTACTTCAGTGGATCGTTAAATGGGATCTAGTGGAATCTTTGCCTCATATAACAATTGCCCTCCGGATCTGTCTAACTACATGCATGACCGTGGCAAGTTGCGAACGAAGTTTCTCGAAACTGAAACTTATAAAAACTTACCTCAGGTCAACTATAAGTCAATCTAGACTGAGCAATTTGGCGATTATTTCAATTGAACGCGAAGTTGCAGAGACAATGGACATAGAAAAAATCATTCATGAATTTTCTGTTATGAAAGTCCGAAAATTTAACTAGGCATTATACATTATATAGTTATTGTTAAAATTATGTAGTGTATTATGTACGGTACATTATGTAGTATTGTTAAAATTGAAGTTGCTTTATTTAAGTTTTTCTTCCAATAAAAGTTTTGTTTAGAAGTGTATTTTTGTAAAGGAATTGTTTTTAAAATTGAAAATTGTTGCAGGGGGGGGGGGGGGGGGGGGCATTTTCGCCCCGACCGGCAAAAAGTATTGGTACGCCTCTGCAATTAGCCATTATACAGGGTGTCCCATAAGTCCGGCATCATAGGAAAAATAATAAAAAAGGCAAAACAAAAGCTTTTATTTACAGAACGTGCTCAATATGTCCACCATTGTTTTCAATACACAAATTCAGACGTGATACCCAGTCAGCAAGCACACGGTGAATGATGTCAGGAGTAATGGTGTTGCATGCCCCAATAATGCGCTGCCGCAAATGTTCAACATTCCTAATTTTCTCTGCGTATACCAGCGCTTTCAAGTGGCCCCAGAGATAAAAATCTAGTGGCGTGAGATCCGGGCTTCTAACTGGCCATTCCACAGGCCCTCGACGTCCTATCCAATGACCAGGGAATTGTTGGTACAGGTATTCCCTTACTTGGGTGCTGTAATGTGCAGGAGCGCCATCTTGCTGGAACCATGTTGGGAAATTTCCTTCTTCGTTCAAGACACTGGGAAATGCTTCTTCCTTGAGCATACGTAGGTAGGTGCCTCCAGTGACATGTTCATCGAAAAAGAGGGGGGGGGCCTATGATGCGATCCTTCCAAATGCCACACCATACCATCACCCGAGATGCACCTTGTTCCTTTGAAGAGGTATACCAGTGAGGGTTGTTTTGAGACCAGTAGCGGGTGTTCTGTCGATTTACCTCACCATTTCCATAAAAACAGCCTCGTCACTGAACGGAATGGTGGACGGGAAATTGGCATCCCGAGCATATGAATTATGGTTTGTAGAAATAGAAAAATATGAATTTCTCCTATGATGCCGGACTTATGGGACACCCTGTATATATAATTGTTGAAAACACAATAACCGTGTGCAAATTAGCTAAACTAAATAAAATCCCCAAAAGTTTGTGGGTTCTATTATACATGGTGGCCAGAAAGTCAGGCATCATAGAACTATGCATTTTCAGTGCAACTATATATATATATATACACACACACACACATAATATATATATATATATATATATATATATATACAAAGGTGGGCAGGACCGAGCTCCAGGAACTCGGTCCTTTTTAAGGACCGTGAGCGGGAAAGTCGGTCCTTTCTCAGTGAGGACCGAAATGAGGAGCGACGGTCCATTTTTAAGCAATTCCGGACGGTCTTTTTTAGTGATTTTAGTGTGTTTAGTGATTATTTGAAGTTCTAAAGAAGATGGATCGTTTCCTCCAGAAGACTCAGAAAGAGACTGAGACTGAACTGAAACTTGTTTCAACACCTGGAGGAGACGAAGAATCTACTGATGTTAGTGCTTCAACTTCAAGTCGAGGAGATCAAGGCCAATGTGAAGAAGCAGATGATGTTATGGTGGAGAGGATTCTGGCAAGAACGGACTCAGGCAAGGACACCAGCAGCAGCGAGGGTGAGAATGACCAGGACAATGACGACTTCTTTGAGGCTCTCTACGAGGGCGGGGAGAAGACGAAGGAGACCGGGACCAAGTTGGTGGAGACATTTCTCAGCGAGAGGCCTGTGAAACCCTTCATCTTCAACAAGGACTCGTTCCCCAGCCCGGCGTTGAAGGACTTGTTCATCAAGTTTAACGCCTATCCCAAAGGCTGAGTATCCCATCCAGTGCCGCCGTGGAGAGGCTCTTCTCTTTGGGGAAGGACGTCCTCAAGCCGAAAAGGTCAGGGCTCAGTGACAGCCATTTTGAAATGCTAGTCTTCTTGAAGGGAAACTCAAGCATTTAACTTAATAACTTTTTTTCATCATTTATGTATTGTATTAATTATAATTTACGTTAATAAAATTAAAGATTTCCGGTGTTTTAATTTCATTTTTCATTTTAATCAAATTTTTCACTTATATTATATATAAGGACCGAGGACCGAGTCGTTCCTAGGTCCTATCTTCAGAAAGGACCGTGACCGGGACCGTCGGTCCAGTTTGAGGCAAGGACCGGGACCGGGACCGTCGGTCCTTTTTGAGGCCCGGGTGCCCACCTTTGTATATATATATATATTATATAATATATATATATATATATATATATAGTATTCTCCTGTGTGACTCCGCTGGAGAATTTGCCACTTACAACAGATCGTACTCTCGATGATGATGACCTGAAGAAGTCATCGCTATATCTTACCTCTTCAGGCGTGTTCAGTAAAGTACGATAATTAAGGGCTCGTTAAGGACAAGGAAACTCGTCGGCAGATATTCTACTTTACTTGAATTTATAATATTTTCAATGTTGAAATCAATTTAAGCAAGTACTACGTCGTTTGTGACGACTTTGAATTTATAAGGTCCTTAATTTTAGTTTTATAGACTAATTTTCTCAGAGTCGATAGACACGGACTTCTTACCGCCGTCTAATTAAGCTCAAGACCTCTTAATACCGTCTGAGTCCTGTGCGGATTACTTTCTCTGCTTTAATCCGGAGACTCGTGGCTAACTCGGCTTATTCGAATCTGATCTTCACAACGCTATCCGGATTAAGCTTTCCTGCCCCCTATCCGGAGATCCGTAAATAACCGTCGCGTACCGGAATCTGAATCTCAGGGCGCTGAGCTCTTCTTTTATATTAGAAAGAACGGAAGTCCAGCCGCGTCAGCCGCACGAGGTGATTACGTCACTAGCGCGTGACTTCCGTTTGGTAGAAGGAACGGAAGTCCGGCTGCGTCACCAGCACGTGACTTCCGTTTGGAAGGGAGTACTGAATGAATAATATAATCCTCGAAATAATTTAATCCCTTTGTGTTGCCAGGGCGCGGCTTTAGATTGTTATCAGAGTTTCCTTTTTCTCGAACGTCTTACATATAATAAAATATAGTATAACATACGAGTGTGTGTATATATCAGTGGTGGGCACCGTTAACCAAAAAGTTAACTTCGTTAACCGCTAATCCGTTAACCAAAAAGTTAACTTCGTTAACCGTTAATCCGTTAATTCGTTAAACATGTAACGGAAGTTACCGATAAACCGTTAACGTTAACTTTTATTATAAAAAAAATGAAAAACACAATATATATATAATTTAATTTTCCCTCTTCTTCTCGTTCTCCATTTTGTCCATGAGATGCATGTTGCCCTTCATGAAAATTAGCATATCAAAGTTTTCATCAGACAGGGATGATCTCTTGGCCCTCAGGATGTCCTTGCCCAAAGAGAACAAAGTGACATGAGAATTGAAATCTTACCTGATCAGTTTTATGGTTCTTGAAATGTATCAAGGAGACTACTAATAAGGTACTCACAGACATATTATAAATATACATGACTTACTTGACAACGATTATTTTTAAATATTCACTAGCACAAACATGTTGCGCAAGAGACAGACTGCAAATGAAACGAATGTAGTTATTTGTTGTAATTGTTACATATATATTATTGAAAGTGCCTTAAAATGCTCGTGATATTTCTTGAAAGAAGTTGAAACATTCAACTCAAATGGCAAATCTTTCCGCCTGATTTTACAGTCGACCATGTTTTGCTCAAACCAATGCCATAAATAACTACCATATTTGGTAAGACACAAATTGTGGCGACGGAAACAAATATATCGCCTGATTTTGCACTGCGGGAATGGAAATTCGTTTATCGCTATTAACAGTGGCGGATTAATTGCGCACCTGCTCAGCACTGAAAATAATAGAAACTTTTAAACGTTTATTTATGAATTTTTTGGGTTAACGGACTTGAGTTAACGGAAGTTAAATGTAACGGAAGTTAATTAGTCCGATAATGATTTTCAAAGTTAACTTAAAAGTTAAATCGTTAACGAAAAAGTTAACTTCGTTAATTAACGATTAACGGATTAACGGTTTGTGCCCAGCTTTGGTATATATATATATATATATATATACTAATATATTCATCATATATATATATATATATATATGGAAAACTGATGAGTGGGTAGTTGGGAGGTAACGAAAATGGTTCACTGAGTAGGTAGGTAGTTAATCTAACAATTATTAAATTCCTTTTATGTCAATAATTGGGTGGATGAAACCAATTGGTTGCTCACCAGAGTTATTCTCCACACTAGTATTTATATACTGTGTGACAAGAGCGTGCTCGGTAATAGATATACATTACCGATCAACCAACCGAGGAAAAAACTAACACGACGCTGGTGGAAAAAGCCCCGCGAAAAGGAGAACAAAGGAGAACGAAAACGAGGAACGGGGCGAGAAGACGGAACTGGAGAAGGGACAAGAACAGACAACGAAGAAAGATCCCCACCAGCAAGTACGCTCTTAATAAACAAACAAGACGGTAAAAGGAACTCTCTAATAACTAGCAGTAAGTGACTAATTGTGTTTTCAACCCAGTTTAGGTAGATTCATTAAATTAAGCTGGGTCAGACAACTTAGGCCTACATTGTGGTCTAAGACCCGGCATCAACTCATAGCTTAACAAAGGTAAAGGTAGATTGCCCTAACCTAGTTTGGTGAGGAATCCTACTGTGGACCTCAATTTATCTGCCCGCTCTGGACCATTTCGGAATCTCTAGGCTGACCCCTCTAGGCTAGACTTGATCTACTCTATAGTTAGACTGGAGAAATAAGGGGTGGGTTAATTGTGGACCAATTCATACAGAGCATTTTTCACATTGGTGGTCCGTGTGTGGGGAATTTACAAAGCTTAACCTTACTTAACAAAAAAAATTGCAGAATTAGGCTAAATGGTCTAGCCTAAGCCTAAGCCTAAGCCTAACCTAACAAACTTGCCTAATTAGGTCTACAACCTAGGGCCTACCTAGGAAACATTTACATTTAAGGAGTCTCATTCTCTTATAAGCTTAGACCTGAGTGACACATAAGTACTTGGGGGGGATTAAACCAAATTTAAAACTTGACTGTTTTGTCTGTGATCTCTCTTCTCTGGTAATTTCTTCTTGTCCTCTATTTCATTACGATCCCCAGTTAAACAATTTTGACTTAAACATGGACAGTGCGGAATTGAAAAAGTTAAAAAAGAAAAGGGGGGCAAAGTTGGGTGCTGTTACAAAAGCCGCGAACACTTTTAACAATATTACACAACCAGTTAAGGAAGATTTAGAGTGTGTAATTCTTAAATTGGAAACTAAAAAGAAGGAAATAATAGCCATTGATGAGAGTATTTCAGAGTTAGTTGAATCCGAAATGGCTGAAGAACAATTGATAGACCTTTACGCTGATAATGATGTTCAGGTAATCTCAATTGAACAGCAAATAAGGAGACTACGGTCTCGTTGACTGACTTAACACCAAATAAACCTAATTCTGATTTTAATAAAAGTAGAGCTAACCTTCAACAAAATTTAAGTGGCATGCTAAATCCTGAGTCACAAGAATTGAGGGCTCAGTTACCCATTTTGCTAGTACCAACATTTGAAGGGGACACGGTACAATTCCCATCTTTCATTGACAAATTTGAGAGTTTAATAGGTAATAAACCTTATATTTCAACTGTTGATAAGTTTAGCTACTTAACTAGTTTCCTTAAAGGCCCAGCCTATAACCTGATAGCCTATTTACCAGCCGTAGGGAATTCATATGAAGTAGCTATTGATCTCTTAAAACGTAATTACATTAATAAAGATGAGATTGTATATGAATTATCTCAACAAATTTTTGATTTTGCACCCATAAAAGATAACCATAGTGATATGGAAAATTTTTATACAAAATTAGAAGCTATTATAGGACAACTGGTTAGCAATGAGATAGATATTAAAGCTTCATCTTGGATTATAAAAGGCATAGTTCTTAGGTGCCTTCCTTTGAGGGTTAAAGATATTTTAGTTCTACGTAAAGACGGGAGAAAATTATCCTAATCTTGAAGATATCAGAAAACACTTTCCCAATATCCTAACTAATTACAAATTGAGAAATATTCCAACACAAAATAAGACCCAGACTATGGATAAACCAAAGACTGTTCCCAGAGACCAACTAGCTACAGCCAAACAGACAAAACTTGATACTGTAGAATCAAATGTGACCAACTGTAATACACGAACACCTACATTACAGAACTTTAATGTAACTGCTGCCTCAACTTACACACTACATTGCAAATTTTGTGCAAGTAATGAACACAGTAGTACTGGGTGTGACAAATATTCAGACTTTAACCAAAGAGCTAAAAGATGTGAACAGTTGAACCTATGTAAAAAGTGTACTGGCCAGGGACATTATAAAGACTGTAAATCTAGGTTAAGATTCAAGTTTAAGTTTTGTAAAAGTTTACGACATGTCTCATCAATGTGTGATTCACCAAAGTGTCCAAACAATAGTACTCAAACTCAAAAGATACCTCCCCCAAACAAAGGTAATCAAGAAAATGCCACTTTCATGGGACATTCTGTTTGTTCAAACAACGTAACAAGAAACACTGAGATTCTTTTACCAACTATTACTTTGGACTTAGTGAATAGTGAGGGTAGCACCACTCCAGTGAGATGTCTTATAGACTGTTGTTCTCAACAAACATTTGTTTCACAAAATGTAGTTAATAAATTGGGTTTGACACCAAACCCGAATGAACAAAACCTCAATATTGCATCCTTTGTTAAGGATAACTCGGACAAAAATAGCTATAAGACAATTGACCTGGAACTATATTTAGAAAATAAATTAGAGAAAATTGAAGCAGTTATTATTTCTAAAGTAGGACAAAACAAACTGGTTATACCCAAACTAGAACAAACCATAAATCATTTGGGAAAACGCTACAAAATAGCTGATAGACATATCACTAACAACACAGTAGCTAACATTGAAATGTTAATAGGGGCAGATTATATTAATCTTATTCATAAGGGCATAGTAGAGATAGGTAATGGTATAACTATTCAGACTCCATCAGGGATAGCCCCTTTGGGTGACCTATCCAAATACAACCTAGACCTAAACCAAAATAGTTCATGACTAACAAATACTATGTGCCTCAACTCAGTCCTACATAACACCTGTAAGAATAGCAACACTTTGAATAATATTATCTCAACTGAGAACATTAATTCATCATTATCAAATGAAACTTTGGATGAGGCAATTCAAACTTTATGGTTGCTAGAATCTGTGGGTATACATGACACAAATCAAACTTCAGAAGATCAGTTAATGGTAGAAAGATTTGAAGACACCATTCAGTGCAAAGACAATAGTTATTTTATTGAGTTACCTTGGAAAATAAATTGTCCAACTTTAAGAGACAATCTCAAAGTAGCTAAAGGACACTTATATAAAGTAATGAAAAAACTCAAACAAGATAATAATATTCAAATATATAATGATGTCTTCAAAGAACAGCTACAGAAAGGCTTCATTGAAGAAGTAACAAATAACCCTTTTAAAAAAGATGGTTGTCATTATTTAACCCACAGGGGGGTTTATCGACAAGATGCCCCAACAACAAAACTCAGAGTAGTATATAACTGTAGCCTCAAAGACAGTGATAAACACAGTTTGAATGATTGCTTGATTGAGGGTCCTAATCTCATTTCTGACCTTGTGAAGATCTTACTGAGGTTCAGGTTAGATAAATATGCCGTACAAAGTGACATTTCAAAGGCATTTTTGAGAATAAATCTTAAAAATGAATATGATAAGAACCAACTTAGGTTCTTATGGTTCAAGGATCCATTTGATTTGAATAAAGGGTTCATAACCTATAGATTTAATGTTGGGTTGTTTGGAGCCAATTGCTCACCTAACCTATTAGCATTGACAATTGGACATCATTTGAACCAGTTTAATAACTCTTTAACATTGAACTTCCTTAAGGAACATTTTTACGTAGACAATCTAATAGGCTCAACAACAACAAAATCTGAATTATCTGAAGTCTATGAACACTCTCAAAACATTATGCAACAAGGTAACTTTGAACTTAGAGAGTGGATTTCAAATGATGAGGATTTAAATAAAAAGATTTTAAAGGATAATAATGGTCTTACTGAGCCATCAGACAGAGTTAAAACTTTAGGTATGAACTGGTATTTGGATGCAACTTCTAACAGTCATGATTCAATCTGTACTAAAGGTTTTAAACTTGATGAGGAAGCAAATACTAAAAGACAAATATTATCAGAGGCTTCCAAAATTTTTGATCCTATGGGTCTATTCCTGCCTTCAACAATAAAATCAAAGATTCTCCTCCAAGAAATTTGGAGGACAAATGTTGGGTGGGATGATCCAATAACAAATGAAAATAAAAAATCTTGGAAGAAGTTAGCTGCTGATTTAACAAAAGTGCAGAACATTAAAATTCAAAGGTGCTGTGGGTTTAGGGATAAGCCCCAGAGACTTCATGTGTTTGCTGATGCAAGCACACAAGCTTATGGGTGCTGTGCGTATCTTGTAAGTCCTACAGAAAGTCATCTAATTTATGCAAAAGGGAAAGTTGCACCTCTCAAACCTACCCGAACCATACCTCAATTGGAACTATTGGCTGCTGCATTAGCCATTAAAACCATTTCATTGCTTAAGGATGCTTACCATGATGTGAACATAACTGATATCCACATCTGGCTTGACAGTCAGATTTGTCTTGCCTGGATACGGAATGATAGCATTAATAGTAAGAATATCTTTGTAAGAAATAGGCTAAAAGAAATAGCTGAAGCTAATGAAAGCCTACAAGTAAACTTTCACTATGTTCCAACTAAACAAAATCCAGCAGACTTTCTGACCAGAGGTTTATCCTACAAGTTGTTGAAGTCAAACAAAACTTGGTTCATGGGACCTAAGTGGCTCTGTAATACAGACCAATGGCCTGTGGAACAAGTTAACTTGATATTAAATTTAATCTTTTCAAATGAAAAGGTTGAACCAATCATTAATTATGAACGTTATTCTGATTTCAGTAAACTTGTCAGGGTCACAGCCTACTGTTTGAGGTTTGCTCACAACTGTTTAACTACAATAAACAAACGGCTAAATAAAAACAATCATAATTATACAGAAGTTGCAACCAAGTACTGGATAAGGCATGCACAACAAAAGGAGTACAATAAAGAGTTAGAATTCTTGACTAATGGGAAACAAACAAAAGAACCTGTACCATCAGTAGTTGTGGATCTAAACTTGTTCAGAGATGAGGAAGGCCTTCTAAGGTGTAAAGGGAGATTAGACAAATCAAAACTGTCATACAAAAGCAAACACCCAATCCTTTTACCTAGATTTAGCTATTTGACAACATTAATCATCAGAAAAACACACAATGATGTATATCATATGGGGGTACCACAGACACTAACTACATTAAGAAAAACTTATTGGATACCCAAGGAAGGATCACTGTTAAAACAGTCCTGAGTGAGTGTGTCACATGTAGGCGTATTCATGCTAGGCCCTATAGGAAACCAAATCCTCCTGCTTTGCCAAAGGAGAGAGTTACTCTCAACAGACCCTTTGAGACTGTAGGCATTGACTATACAGGAGCATTGACTGTAGGGGTGGGTGACACTGAACAAAAAATGTACATTGTACTGTTTACATGTGCTGCCTCACGAGCTGTTTATCTGGATGTTGTGGAGGACCTTACAGCAGAATCTTTTGTTGCTGTCTTTAAGAGATTCTGTGCACGACATTCAGTACCCAAGACAGTTTGGACTGACAATGCTACATATTTCAAGGCTGGTGAACAAGTCATCCACGACTTGTTAAGCGATGAACTCACACAATTATATATAAAAATTCAAACATAAAGTGGAAGTATATTCCGGTTGCCTCTCCTTGGTATGGTTCTATCTGGGAGAGGAATATACAAACATAAAGAATTGCTTGAAGAAAGCAATTGGTAAAAACAGATACACTTATTTGAGTTGCTCACTCTCCTGGCTGAGATTGAGAACATCATCAACAATAGACCACTCACTTATGTGAGTGACAACATTAATGACCCGGAACCATTAACTCCAAATCATTTGATTCGGGGAGAACAAGTTAGTCTCCTGCCGGACTACAATATAGACTCTTCAGAAGACCCAAACTGGACTCAACGACATGATGAACTCCAGACTAAGTTACAACACTTAACTAGAGTTAAAGCTCATTTATTAAACAGTGGAAAACTGAGTACTTGATGGGTCTAAGGGAGAGACATAAACAAAGGACTAAGAAGGATTGGTCTGACACAATTAAGGTAGGGGACCTTGTTCTCATACATGACAGTACTCCAAGACAATACTGGCCTCTGGCTAGAGTTTTAGAACTCAGACCAGGGGCAGACGGGGTAACAAGAGTGGTCAAATTAAGGACTTCAACTGGTGACACAACAAGAGACATTTCTCTTTGTACCCTTTAGAGTCTGGACCCAAAACAATGGACTTTGGAGAACCTTCTCCACTGACAGTAACAACTGGAGACACTGAACTTCCAGTAACTATTCCTTTGACAGTAGGAGTGGTAACGCATCCTACTACAACATTGACAGACACAAGACCTCAGCGACAAACAGCATTAAAGGCGCGACTATTTTTACAACAAAAATAGATGCTGGGGAATTGTAATTTTATCTTCTAACTTTCATTTTTTCTTTTCTTATGGTAAAGACCAGACAGTTTCATCCTATGGATGTATATTTTCTCTTCTAATTAAATGCTACACCTTCTCCATGAGAAGGTGATAGACACTGTTAATCAGATTAACAGGCTTTACAGTCAAATAGTTAGCTAGTCTACACTCAGACATAAAAATTGGTGACAATGACACCAAAATTTTTATCTTCCGGGGCCCCCAGTATATGGAAAACTGATGAGTGGGTAGTTGGGAGGTAACGAAAATGGTTCACTGAGTAGGTAGGTAGTTAATCTAACAATTATTAAATTCCTTTTATGTCAATAACTGGGTGGATGAAACCAATTGGTTGCTCACCAGAGTTATTCTCCACACTAGTATTTATATACTGTGTGACAAGAGCGTGCTCGGTAATAGATATACATTACCGATCAACCACCGAGGAAAAAACCAACACGACGCTGGTGGAAAAAGCCCCGCGAAAAGGAGAACAAAGGAGAACGAAAACGAGGAACGGGGCGAGAAGACGGAACTGGAGAAGGGACAAGAACAGACAACGAAGAAAGATCCCCACCAGCAAGTACGCTCTTAATAAACAAACAAGACGGTAAAAGGAACTCTCTAATAACTAGCAGTAAGTGACTAATTGTGTTTTCAACCCAGTTTAGGTAGATTCATTAAATTAAGCTGGGTCAGACAACTTAGGCCTACATTGTGGTCTAAGACCCGGCATCAACTCATAGCTTAACAAAGGTAAAGGTAGATTGCCCTAACCTAGTTTGGTGAGGAATCCTACTGTGGACCTCAATTTATCTGCCCGCTCTGGACCATTTCCGGAATCTCTAGGCTGACCCCTCTAGGCTAGACTTGATCTACTCTATAGTTAGACTGGAGAAATAAGGGGTGGGTTAATTGTGGACCAATTCATACAGAGCATTTTTCACACTATATATATATATATATATTATATATATATATATTATACACACACACACTTTGAAACTACGGATGATCAATATTTCAATCTTGTTCTTACCTGGCACGCGAGATATGAAAGTCGTCCTTATTCACGCCACTCCACAAGCGAAGAAATCGGCTTGGAGAGCATCACGCTCCACCAAAATAACACACACCCCTCAGACAGTCTTTCGTGTTGAAGTGTTGGTTCCCTGTAATTTTAAAGCATTATGTAAGTCCCTGTGTTTATTTATGACTAATATTAAGTTTCGGGAATACTTTTTTCATTTTTACAAAGTCGACATTTGTTACAAGTATCCTGAGTGGCTGAAAGATGATAACGTTATTATGAGCTCTTGGCCAATGAAGGCAAATATTTTTCTTTATCGGCCAAACATGGTAAATAATCATTTTCTTTAGGGCATCCTGTTGTCTACACCAGGGTCGTTTCCTCCAATAGGCGAAATAGGTGACTGTCTAAGGCCCCGCGGCGGTTAGGGTGCCCCATCAGCCTTTGCATTTTATGTTTAAAGTTATTTATAATTTAATAATTTATTTATTTTATTAATTTAGAATTTATTTATATTTTTTTATATTTAATGTTATTCGAAACTAAAAAATAAAATCCTTTATTTTTTTTTAACAGAATTATTTCAATCTGGTAATTTCATTTGGTAATCTGGTTTACCATAATTGACATTATGGCATCTGAAAGAATTTATCCTTTAGGCACCAAAAAGAGAAGAAAGAAGAAATGTGATGATGAACAACGTACACATGAGTAATCATAAGGTTGGCCGGCAATTGTCGTATGACGAGATCATTGATGATTTCGCTTCAAAAAAGTGTAGGAGGCAAAATTTCTGAAGGATACGATAGGGATTGAATTCGAAACAATCTTTGTATTCATTGAGTGAAATGTTTTTAAAAATGTAAAAATGTTCTTATTCAAAGTGTGCAGTGTTAATTATGTTTAAAAATTACAACAAAAGAAACATTAACTTTCAATGAAAATTTTCATTTTGGCAATGCAAATGTGGCTTATTGTGTGCAATGCTAGTTATAGGCATATTATTTAAAATAAATGAAAAAAGTTAGTAACCATTTCGCTTTCTGTCCTATTTATGCCTATCTCTCTCTCTGACTCTCACACAAACACACACACACACACACACTTCCTCATGGATGGAAAAGTTAAGGACTTTGTGCATGGCATGTGGGCTCTCTCTCTCTCTCTCTCTCTATATATATATATATATATATATATATAACCTTTGGAATTAACCTTTGGTTAGCTTCCGCCCGAATTGTTCATTCTGACGAAGGTCAAGCTTTTCACTCCACCTTAGACCTACAGTTTAACGTGGAATCCGAACCACATCCCACCAGCAGCCCAGCGTCTTAACCACTAGGCCACCTAAGGTACCCGTTTATCTACCACCCACTTTCTTTATTGTGTGGAAGGATGAACAGCTGGGTTTTGCTACGCGCCGGCTGCCGTCGGGTCTCGAACCCGGGGCCGATGGATTCGTAGTCAGCCCAAAAATGCTAAAAACGGCCTTGGTCTACACTGAGAAATTTAATGGAAACTGTACAAAATTAAAGTAAAGTTTTAGCTCATTCACAATTTAAAAGACTGGCGAAGGATTTGTAGAAGTTATGATGTGGAGTGTAATTTATAAGAAAAGGTAAGAAATTTATGTTTAGATTCTACAAAAAATGGACTTGTGATTTTTCTATCAACAAACACATGATCTGATAAGTCTCATTTAAGTTGCTTACGTTTTATTACGTACTCATGCATCATTTCGGACGGCTGGAGTTCGTACCAGGATGTAAGAAAGGAAGGGTTCAAACATTTTATATTAAGCCATTCTGTTAACTTTTAAGGACCCTGAGACCGGTGCTCACATGGATACGATGGAGGGATGGTGCGATGCCTGTATTCATCATAAGAATTAAATTACGTTAGTAAAGTGGTGAATGTTATGCCCAAGTTAGGCATGCTTACCTCCAGGTTAGGCGTACGCTAGGCTAGGATGTGTTAGTAAAGTGGGTTGATTTTATGCGCCGAGTTAGGATACGCTAGTTAGTGGTTAGGTTTGGTGAGGCTAGTAAAGTGAGGTGAACCTTATGCCCGGTTTAAGCGTACTTATGCTGATTAGGGTCACGCTAGGTTAGGTGGTAGGTTGTCAGGTATCTTTCTTAGTGCAGGAAGGAGGGGCGAAGGGCAAACGCCTACAAAAGCGCCCCCTCCCATAGTAAGACGAGGAAGGAAGCCGAAATCAGAATTCAAAGTTTCAAGATCCCTGGACACACTACGTTTGAAACAGTGGAATGAAAAAGATGGATTGAGGAGGTTACGCCAGAGCTGACCGGTTGAGAGTAGATGAAAGACTGAAAATACCGATTACCCCTTGCGTTAGAGAGTTGGACACAGGGCCGGATTAACCATTAAGCAAAATAAGCCCGTGCTTAGGGCATCAAGGGAAGGGGGGCACCACAGAAATTTTCCATTGTCGGATTTACCATGGATTTATTATACTATTATAATCGCGGCTTATAGCCTATAAGCTGTTGAAAACTGAATTATATATATTCATATATAGTATTTATTTTTTTTCATTGTTTGAATTTGTAGTGAACAACAACCCTTTTGAGAGAATAAATATATTTCGTTGTAATCACACACTTTACGCTTTGCGTTATTATTTTGTTTATATCAAATCTTTGAGCGCCATATTAAAAATACATATAGATTAAATATTTTCGTGTGCTATAGGAAGTTATTCTGAACGTGTTATGGAAAACTGATGAGTGGGTAGTTGGGAGGTAACGAAAATGGTTCACTGAGTAGGTAGGTAGTTAATCTAACAATTATTAAATTCCTTTTATGTCAATAACTGGGTGGAAGAAACCAATTGGTTGCTCACCAGAGTTATTCTCCACACTAGTATTTATATACTGTGTGGGAGGAGCGTGCTCGGTAATAGATACATTACCGCTCAACCAACCGAGGAAAAAACCAAGACAACGCTGGTGCAAGAAGCCCCGCGAAGAGGAGAACAAAGGGAGAACGAAAACGAAGAACGGGGCGAGAGGTCGTACCAGCAAGTACGCTCTCGACAATTACACAACCGGAGAAGGGAGAGACTCCAATAACTAAAAGTAAGTGACTAATTGAGTTTTTACACCAGTAAGTTAATCACATTAAATTAAGCTGGGTCAGACAAGTTAGGCCTACATTGTGGCCTAAGACCCAGCATCAACTCATAGCTTAACAAAGGTGAAGGTAGATTGCCCTAACCTAATCTTGTGAGGAATCCTACTGTGGACCTCAATTTATCTGCCCGCTCTGGACCATTTCCGGAATCTCTAGGCTGACCCCTCTAGGCTAGACTTGATCTACTCTATAGTTAGACTGGAGATATAAGGGGTGGGTTAATTGTGGACCAATTCATACAGAGCATTTTTCGCATTGGTGGTCCGTGTGTGGGAATTTACAAACCTTAACCTTACTTAACAAAAATTGCAGAATTAGGCTAAATGGTCTAGCCTAAGCCTAAGCCTAAGCTAATCAAGCCTAATTAGGTCTACAACCTAGGGCCTAACTAGGAAACATTTACATTTAAGGAGTCTCATTCTCTTATAAGCTTAGACCTGAGTGACATAAGTACTTGGGGGGGATTAAACCAAATTTAAACTCGACTGTTTTGTCTGTTCTCTCTCTTCTCTGGTAATTTCTTCTTGTCCTCTATTTCATTACGATCCCCAGTTAAACAATTTTGACTTAGACATGGACAGTGCGGAATTGAAAAAGTTAAAAAAGAAAAGGGGGGCAAAGTTGAGAGCTGTTACAAAGGCTGTGAACACTTTTAACAATATTACACAACCAGGTAAGGAAAATTTAGAGAGTGTAATTATTAAATTGGAAATTAAAAAGAAGGAAATAATAGCCATTAATGAGAGTATTTCAGAGTTAGTTGAATCCGAAATGGCTGAAGAACAATTGATAGACCTTTACGCTGATGATGATGATCAGGTAAGCTCAATTGAACAGCAAATAAGGAGACTACGGTCTCGTTTGACTGACTTAACACCAAAAAAACCTAATTCTGATTTTAATCAAAGTAGGGCTAACCTTCAACAAAATTTAAGTGGCATGCTAAATCCTGAGTCACAAGAATCGAGGGCTCAGTTACCCATTTTGCTAGTACCAACATTTGAAGGGGACACGGTACAATTCCCATCTTTCATTGACAAATTTGAGAATTTAATAGGTAATAAACCTTATATTTCAACTGTTGAAAAGTTTAGTTACTTAACTAGTTCCCTTAAAGGCCCAGCCTATAACCTAATAGCCTATTTACCAGCCGTAGGGGATTCATATGAAGTAGCTATTGATCTTTTAAAAAAGATGGTTGTCATTATTTAACCCACAGGGGGGTTTATCGACAAGATGCCCCAACAACAAAACTCAGAGTAGTATATAACTGTAGCCTCAAAGACAGTGATAAACACAGTTTGAATGATTGCTTGATTGAGGGTCCTAATCTCATTTCTGACCTTGTGAAGATCTTACTGAGGTTCAGGTTAGACAAATATGCTGTACAAAGTGACATTTCAAAGGCATTTTTGAGAATAAATCTTAAAAATGAATATGATAAGAACCAACTTAGGTTCTTATGGTTCAAGGATCCATTTGATTTGAATAAAGGGTTCATAACCTATAGATTTAATGTTGTGTTGTTTGGAGCCAATTGCTCACCTAGCCTATTAGCATTGACAATTAGACATCATTTAAACCAGTTTAATAACTCTCTAACATTGAACTTCCTTAAGGAACATTTTTACGTAGACAATCTAATAGGCTCAACGACAACAAAATCTGAATTATCTGAAGTCTATGAACACTCTCAAAACATTATGCAACAAGGTAACTTTGAACTTAGAGAGTGGATTTCAAATGATGAGGATTTAAACAAAAAGATTTTAAAGGATAATAATGGTCTTACTGAGCCATCAGACAGAGTTAAAACTTTAGGTATGAACTGGTATTTGGATGCAACTTCTAACAGTCATGATTCAATCTGTACTAAAGGTTTTAAACTTGATGAGGAAGCAAATACTAAAAGACAAATATTATCAGAGGCTTCCAAAATTTTTGATCCTATGGGTCTATTCCTGCCTTCAACAATAAAATCAAAGATTCTCCTCCAAGAAATTTGGAGGACAAATGTTGGGTGGGATGATCCAATAACAAATGAAAATCAAAAATCTTGGAAGAAGTTAGCTACTGATTTAACAAAAGTGCAGAACATTAAAATTCAAAGGTGCTGTGGGTTTAGGGATAAGCCCCAGAGACTTCATGTGTTTGCTGATGCAAGCACACAAGCTTATGGGTGCTGTGCGTATCTTGTAAGCCCTACAGAAAGTCATCTAATTTATGCAAAAGGGAAAGTTGCACCTCTCAAACCTACCCGAACCATACCTCAATTGGAACAATTGGCTGCTACATTAGCCATTAAAACCATTTCATTGCTTAAGGATGCTTACTATGATGTGTTTTTAACTCATATCCACGTCTGGCTTGACAGTCAGATTTGTCTTGCCTGGATACGGAATGATAGCATTAATAGTAAGAATATCTTTGTAAGAAATAGGCTAAAAGAAATAGCTGACGCTAATGAAAGCCTACAAGTAAACTTTCACTATGTTCCAACTAAACAGAATCCAGCAGACTTTCTGACCAGAGGTTTATCCTACAAGTTGTTGAAGTCAAACAAAACTTGGTTTATGGGACCTAAGTGGCTCTGTAATACAGACCAATGGCCTGTGGAACAAGTTAACTTGACATTAAATTTAATCTTTTCAAATGAAAAGGTTGAACCAATCACTAATTATGAACAGTATTCTGATTTCAACAAACTTGTCAGGGTGACAGCCTACTGTTTGAGGTTTGCTCACAACTGTTTAGCTACAATTAACAAACAGCTAAATAAAAATAATCATAATTATACAGAAGTTGCAACCAAATACTGGATAGGCCAAGCACAACAAAAAGAGTACAATAAAGAGTTAGAATTCTTAACTAATGGGAAACAAACAAAAGAACCTGTACCATCAGTAGTTGTGGATCTAAACTTGTTCAGAGATGAGGAAGGCCTTCTAAGGTGTAAAGGGAGATTAGACAAATCAAAACTGTCATACAAAAGCAAAAATCCAATCCTTTTACCTAGATTTAGCTATTTGACAACATTAATCATCAGAAAAACACACAATGATGTATATCATATGGGGGTACCACAGACACTAACTACATTAAGAAAAACTTATTGGATACCCAAGGGAAGGATCACTGTTAAAACAGTCCTGAGTGAGTGTGTCACATGTAGGCGTATTCATGCTAGGCCCTATAGGAAACCAAATCCTCCTGCTTTGCCAGAGGAGAGAGTTACTCTCAACAGACCCTTTGAGACTGTAGGCATTGACTATACAGGAGCATTGACTGTAGGGGTGGGTGACACTGAACAAAAAATGTACATTGTACTGTTTACATGTGCTGCCTCACGAGCTGTTTATTTGGATGTTGTGGAGGACCTTACAGCAGAATCTTTTGTTGCTGTCTTTAAGAGATTCTGTGCACGACATTCAGTACCAAAGACAGTTTGGACTGACAATGCTACATATTTCAAAGCTGGTGAACAAGTCATCCACGACTTGTTAAGCAATGTAATCACACAATTATATATACAAAATTCAAACATAAAGTGGAAGTATATTCCGGTTGCCTCTCCTTGGTATGGTTCTATCTGGGAGAGGAATATACAAACAGTAAAGAATTGCTTGAAGAAAGCAATTGGCAAAAAACAGATACACTTATTTGGGTTACTCACTCTCCTGGCTGAGATTGAGAACATCATTAACAATAGACCACTCACTTATGTGAGTGACAACATTAATGACCCAGAACCATTAACTTCAAATCATTTGATTCGGGGAGAACAAGTTAGTCTCCTGCCGGACTACAATATAGACTCTTCAGAAGACCCAAACTGGACTCAACGACATGATGAGCTCCAGACTAAGTTACAACATTTAACTAGAGTTAAAGCTCATTTCATTAAACAGTGGAAAACTGAGTACTTGATGGGTCTAAGGGAGAGACATAAACAAATGACTAAGAAGGATTGGTCTGACACAATTAAGGTAGGGGACCTTGTTCTCATACATGACAGTACTCCAAGACAATACTGGCCTCTGGCTAGAGTTTCAGAACTCAGACCAGGGGCAGACGGGGTAACAAGAGTGGTCAAATTAAGGACTTCAACGGGTGACACAACAAGAGACATTTCTCTTTTGTACCTTTAGAGTCTGGACCCAAAACAATGGACTTTGGAGAACCTTCTCCACTGACAGTAACAACTGGAGACACTGAACTTCCAGTAACTATTCCTTTGACAGTAGGAGTGGTAACGCATCCTACTACAACATTGACAGACACAAGACCTCAGCGACAAACAGCATTAAAGGCGCGACTATTTTTACAACAAAAAATAGATGCTGGGGAATTGTAATTTTATCTTCTAACTTTCATTTTTTCTTTTCTTATGGTAAAGACCATAGACAGTTTCATCCTATGGATGTATATTTTCTCTTCTAATTAAATGCTACACCTTCTCCATGAGAAGGTGAGGATAGGCACTGTTAATCAGATTAACAGGCATTTACAGTTAAATAGTTAGCTAGTCTACACTCAGACAAAAATTGGTGACAATGACACCAAAATTTTTATCTCCCGGGGCCCCCAGTATATGGAAAACTGATGAGTGGGTAGTTGGGAGGTAACGAAAATGGTTCACTGAGTAGGTAGGTAGTTAATCTAACAATTATTAAATTCCTTTTATGTCAATAACTGGGTGGATGAAACCAATTGGTTGCTCACCAGAGTTATTCTCCACACTAGTATTTATATACTGTGTGGGAGGAGCGTGCTCGGTAATAGATACATTACCGCTCAACCAACCGAGGAAAAAACCAAGACAACGCTGGTGCAAGAAGCCCCGCGAAGAGGAGAACAAAGGGAGAACGAAAACGAAGAACGGGGCGAGAGGTCGTACCAGCAAGTACGCTCTCGACAATTACACAACCGGAGAAGGGAGAGACTCCAATAACTAAAAGTAAGTGACTAATTGAGTTTTTACACCAGTAAGTTAATCACATTAAATTAAGCTGGGTCAGACAAGTTAGGCCTACATTGTGGCCTAAGACCCAGCATCAACTCATAGCTTAACAAAGGTGAAGGTAGATTGCCCTAACCTAATCTTGTGAGGAATCCTACTGTGGACCTCAATTTATCTGCCCGCTCTGGACCATTTCCGGAATCTCTAGGCTGACCCCTCTAGGCTAGACTTGATCTACTCTATAGTTAGACTGGAGATATAAGGGGTGGGTTAATTGTGGACCAATTCATACAGAGCATTTTTCGCAGTGTGATTTGTGCATATAATATTAAATATATATTTTACATAATCATTTGGTATTGTTTTACAGAAAGATTTAGGTTTATAGAATTGTAATATAAATTAATATTAAAATAAAAGAAACTATAAACTCTCTATATTGCTGTTGTATCAAGTGATGTTTATCACGGCCATTATAATAATAAGATATACTGACCTAAGTTAATTAGCGTTGAAGAAGTTTATCTGTTGCTCTCTCTTCTTCTCTAGGGTAAGTCTATGAAGTGTACTTTATTTGTATATATAACAATATTTTATCATACACGTATCTTTATTTTATAATTTATTTATCTATTGTCATAACAGTATAAAAGAATTTAGATTGTAATAACCAGAGTGAATAATTTGTAATGTATATATAACATCAAACGTAGTTAGGACAATTTAGGCCCTAAGCAAATGTTCATATTTCCTATAATTAAATATTGTGTTTTAAATAAATAAATAAATGTAAATATAAAATGTGGCTCGTTAATAGTGAAATGTTAATATTGATATTTTTATAGATTGCGTATTATTAATTCTAATGTTAAGTATTTTTATTTTATAGGTTTCGGTTCCTTCTTTCGGTTCCTTCTTTTGGTTCTTTCTTTCGATTTGATTTGTATTCAACATTTCGAGTTGATATTTCGGTTGAGTTATATTTAATTGCCACTTATATTTAAATTGCCACTTTGGTTGTGTACGGTTCCCATTTTGTCTTTCTGAGAATAAAAGAACAAAGCCAAGATTGTGATATGTGTAACTGTGTTGATTGCCACATAATATACAAATAAAATATTCTTTTTATTTCTGTATTTTACAGACCCCAAGAACCAAGATGAAACGTGTTCAGTTAAGTGGTGCACAAAAGCGAAAACTATCAAAAGAGAAACAAGAGAAGACTTTGGATTTAGAGTCCAAGACTGCAAAGCTGACTGATTTCTTCACACAAGTTCCACGACCACAACGTCAACATGATATACCGATTCTGAATCAAAACCAATCTCCGTCATCAGAAGTGGACACAAATACCACTTTGATCACTTCAAAATCAAAATATGATGACGTTGGAATCACCGAGGTGTCACAAGCAGGTTCATCTACCACATGTCTCACTACTGATCTCACTTTGCCTGTAAATTCTCTTGATACCTCTACTGCAAATGTTGATTCAAGTTGCTTTACAAGACATTCTGGGGTTGAAATAATTGCTGAAAATGAAAGTTTAGTGGACCATGGTGATGGTGGTGAAATTAATCAGTCTGCAGAAGATGAAGTAAATATAGCAAAAGATCCAGGGTTGTGGCTTGATTTCTCTGCTGATGATGTGGCTTATTGGATTGCTTGTGGACCCAGTGACTGTCAACACCACAATGGGCCATTTGACAAGTCTTACCGGCATTTCAGTAGTGGCAAACCAGCAAGATACTGTTCACAAAAACTTTTCGTTGGGACAAAAGCCAATGGTGAGAAATACAAGAGAGAGTGGTTATTGTATTCACCATCAACAGGATCAGTTTACTGTTATGTTTGTAAACTGTTTGCTCCTAAAAATGTCTCACATTTTGTTATAAGAGAAGGGTTCAGTGACTGGCGAAATACTATTGTAATTGATCATCATGAAAAAAGCACTACTCACCGAGACTCTATGCTAACATACTTAACTCGCAGACAAGGTGCGGGGTTGGGACAACAGTTGGAAAAACAAATTCAGGAAGAGTGTGATTACTGGGAACATGTCTTGAGGCGTGTCATAGCTGTTATTTGTACGTTAGCTGAACGTGGCTTGTCTTTTCGAGGAACAGAAGAAAGATTTGGATCATTGCAGAATGGGAATTTTTTAGGGCTGCTTGAGCTCATAAGCCGGTTTGATCCATTTTTAGCAGGTCACATTTTGAAATATGGAAATTCTGGCAAAGGAAATCCTTCTTACCTGTCCAAAACCACCTGTGAGGAACTCATTCAACTAATGGCTCAAAAGGTCCACGCACTCATTGTTGACGAAGTAAAATCTTCTGGTTATTTTAGTTTGTCAGTTGATTCAACACCAGATCTATCACATATCGATCAGTTAAGTGTTGTACTTAGGTACTTAAAAGATGGACAGCCTATTGAACGCTTTTTAACCTTTCTGAAAATGAAAAGCCATACTGGTGAGGAAATGGCAAATCAGGTGTTGCAGTACTTACGTGAAGTTTGTAAGCTAAACTTTTCAAAATGTAGGGGTCAATCTTACGACAACGCTGCCAACATGTCTGGGCGTTATAAGGGGATGCAGCAAAAAATTTTAGAAACAAACAAGTTTGCTATATATGTGCCCTGTGCAGCCCATTCACTAAATCTGGTAGGCCGAAGTGCTGTTGACTGCTGTCAAGAGGCGGTTAATTTCTTCTCTACAGTGCAGTTGCTCTATACCTTTTTTTTAGCCTCAACCAGCAGGTGGGAAATTCTTAAAGGTTGTATTGGAAATGAAAGTGTCTTAAAATCCCTCTCTGATACCAGATGGGAGGCACATGCTATGGCAACAGCAGCAATTTTGAAATCTTTCCTTAAAATTTTAGAAGCGTTAGAATGTATAGCTGAAGACCAGTCACAAAAGGGAGACACTAGAAGAGAAGCAAATAATATTGCAAATAAGATGCAAGAGCTAGAATTCGTTTTTATGTTGAATTTTTGGGATGAGATTTTGCAAAATTTTCATAGAGTAAGCAAAGTTCTACAGAATAAGGATGTGAACTTAAAAATATGTGCAGATCTGTATGGATCATTAGCTGACCAACTGTGCACTTCACGAGATGAATTTGAAAGATATGAAGCAGCTACAAAGGAAATGCTACCAGATGTTGATTACAAGGCAGCTCAAACTCGCAAACGTATCAGAAAGAAGGTACCCAATGACGGAGATGCACCAGAAGTATATCTGAATGCCAGAGATAAATTTCTTATCACCACCTTTTACACAATTGTTGACAAACTTGAATCTGAGATGAGAAGAAGAGGAGAGATATACAAAGAAATAGCAGAGAGATTTTCTTTTCTAAGTGATGTGCCACATAATGTCGCCACTTCATCATCTACTGAAATTGAAAGGTATTCTCAGGGTTGTAAAGTAAAAAGATGATTGATGCTTACCCAGAGGACTTGAACACTAATTTCTCTGCTGAGCTTCAGCAGTTTCACTCATATGTGTGCCATAAGTTCAGTGCAAAAAAAAATGTAAAAACAAGATTCAGTCATGCTGAACTTTATAAAATAATTGTAGAAGACAATATTGAGTGTGCCTTCCCAAATGTAGAAATTGCCTTTCGTATATTTTTAACATTAATGGTCACAAATTGCTCAGCTGAGCGTTCATTTTCTCAGTTGAAGTATATTAAAAATACCAACAGAACAACTATGCAACAAGGCAGGCTGGATGCCTTATCTCTACTAAGTATAGAAGCAGATGTGTTACGTAAGATTAGTTTTGAGGATCTGATCAAAGACTTTGCAATTAAAAAAAGTAGGAGAAAACTTTTCAAATATAAATGAAGTGGAAGTATACAAAAATAAACATTATTTTCCATCTTACTGTAAGTTTTGTTTCATTTCAAAAAATAAAATTTTATTTTATGGTTTATTTTTGTTTATATTTTGAATTACATATATATGGGGCACCAAAATCTTTTAAGTGCTTAGGGCCTCTAAAGGTCTTAATCCGGCCCTGGTTGGACAGAAAAGAATGAGAATGTGTCGAAAGTCTGGCACTTCATGCTCTCCTTAAAGGGGGAGGCATGCACCCTTGTACATATTAATTACATCGCGTATACACATGATCAAAGATACACAGTTTTAAGCCTACATATATTCTAGCAGTGATGTTATAATCCAGGTTGTGTTTTGTCATATAGAGCATGGGTACCAGCTACTAAGTAACAATAAGTTCGGTCGTGCATGCGCACCTACAGCCAGAGCTGGCAGTAACGCGTTACAAGTAACGGCCGTTACGTAACGCGGTACTTTTTTAGTAACGTAGAGGTAACGGCGTTACATTTCAAATCAAGTAACTCTTTCAGTAACGACGATACTTTTTTAGGGGAATACATTCGTTAGTCGTTACTCGTTACTTTTTTATCGTAGCTCGCAATTAGTTTCTTTCGATCCTCACTCATTATTCATTAACCGTTAAAAATTTGTCCCTTCACTATGAGCGAGGTGTGCATGTTAGCCGTTGGCATGCTGGCAGCCTACCCCATCCACCCTCTTCCCCTACACTGACAGCACTGTCAAAGTAAAAAGGCGAAGAACCCTGGAGCAGGGAGGGACCTAAGTTCAACAGAGGTTTCGTCATTCCTCTCATCTGGGCCTTCACGGCACGTTAACTCTGCATCCTTCCCATCCACTAACTTTAAAAATATGTTTATTAAACTTAACACTCCTATACCATCTAGTGCCGCTGTTGAGCGGATTTTTTTCAGTAGGGAAGGATATACTGCGTCCGAAACGAGGCTCGCTCTTAGATGCAACTTTTGAGAATCTTGTTTTCTTAAAGGCCAATAAAGATCTTTTGAATAATAGTTCTTAAGTTTGTATATTTAGCTAATAAATTTCAATTATCATTGCCATGCACAATAACTCATTTCATATATATGTGTGTGTGTGTGTGGTAATGGTAATGATGGGATTGTTTAACCTCCTTCGCAACCTCTAAGATCATTTGACGGAGAGGACCAACACCAACAGCTTTACGTGGGGTCCGAACACGGGGCCTTACACAGTCTAGACGCAGAGGACGTCTCCCATTCCACTACTATCCAATTCAGTATATATATATATATATATATATATATATATATATATATATATATATACACCGGGCCGCCAAGTGGGCGGGGAATCCGGGTTAAATCCCGAGGACCCGGAAAGAGGGGGAATAAAATCTAAAAATATTAATAAAGCAATTGATTAAATAACAGAGGAAATATAATTAATGAACATACATTTTATAGAGATTATCATACTGTATGTTTTGAATAGTGACTTGGACATACAATTAGTTTGCTTGTTATGTACACAAAAAACATTCATAATAAAATACTGAGTAAACAGGGGAGCCCATATACCAATCCGGTGCTCTTCCAATATGTGCTCTACCGCGAAACTGTGATCTACCATATTCCAACTAATATTCCATATTCCAGGCTAACTAACGAAAATATCACGACTTAACCTAACCAATCGTCAAGGGCGTATAGTTGACCTAACGATTGGTTAGGTTAAGTCATGATATTTTCGTTAGTTAGCCTTATAAGGCTAGTTTCACGGTAGAGCAGTATAGGAATATGGTAGATCACAGTTTCGCGGTAGAGCACATATTGGAAGAGTACCACCAATCCTTCCCCGGGGTCCGTGGAAGCTCTCGCCGGCCTTGTATATATATATATATATATATATATATATATATATATATATATACAGGGTGTCCCATAAGTCCAGCATCATAGGAGAAATTCATATTTTTCTATTTCTACAAACCATAATTCATATTTTTCTTATGCTCGGGATGCTAATTTCCCTTCCACCATTCTGTTCAGTGACGAGGCTGTTTTTTTATGGAAATGGTGAGGTAAATCGACAGAACACCCGCTACTGGTCTCAAAACAACCCTCACTGGTATACCTCTTCAAAGGAACAAGGTGCATCTCGGGTGATGGCATGGTGTGGCATTTGGAAGGATCGCATCATAGGCCCCCTCTTTTTCGATGAACATGTCACTGGAGGCACCTACCTACGTATGCTCAAGGAAGAAGCATTTCCCAGTGTCTCGAACGAAGAAGGAAATTTTCCAACATGGTTCCAGCAAGACGGCGCTCCTGCACATTACAGCACCCAAGTAAGGGAATACCTGTACCAACAATTCCCTGGTCATTGGATAGGACGTCGAGGGCCTGTGGAATGGCCAGCTAGAAGCCCGGATCTCACGCCACTAGATTTTTATCTCTGGGGCCACTTGAAAGCGCTGGTATACGCAGAGAAAATTAGGAGTGTTGAACATTTGTGACAGCGCATTATTGGGGCATGCAACACCATTACTCCTGACATCATTCACCGTGTGCTTGCTGACTGGGTATCACGTCTGAATTTGTGTATTGAAAACAATGGTGGACATATTGAGCACGTTCTGTAAATAAAAGCTTTTGTTTTGCCTTTTTTTATTATTTTTCCTATGATATATATGATGCAAACCCACAAAGAAAAAGAAAAATGATGGGTTTACATCATTCATTCATTTTACGTGTCTAATTGGGAAATTCATCCCATATATATATGAAAATTATTTCACGAAAGTAACACGTGAAAAATATTTATGATGAATAAAACCACGAAGGAAAGGAAACACAGAATGGTGCTCAAGCGCTTTCGTCTAATGACATCCTCAGGAACACTTAAGTACATAAAGATTTACAGCCTATATATAGGTTACAGAATATATATATATATATATAAATAATTTATTATATATATATATATATATATATATATATATATATATATATATATACAATGAACGGAAAAAAAAAATTAAAATTAAAAAAAAAATTAAAGGGTTGTGGGAGGCGCATACAAATTTGTTAGAAAAAACTATCGATTTTTAGCACAAGATCAAATGAAAAAAAACACCGATTTTTAGCACAAGATTAAATGAATTGTTTCCAACCAATGTTATAAAAAAAAAAATACAAATTTATACTGGAAATCTGCCCAGGTTTTAGCGCTCTACCCTTCTTGTTTAAGGTTCGACGTATATAAAAATAAATTGAAAAATAAAAGTTATTAGAGTAGCATACAAGTTTACCAAAGATTTAGCGTTCTACCCTTCTCATCTAAATCTGTTCTGAAGGAATTCAAAACAACAGGATCGAGTTGAAAAAGACCTTTGCTTATGTTGAAGTTATTTGTAAGTTGGATAATGGCAGACTCAAGAATATTTCTATTAACAATGTTGCTAGAGTGAAATAAAACTGAAGCATTATTCCAGTCAATACAGTGGGATAACTCTGACAAATGGACAAAAAGGGCACTGGACGACTGTCCTGTTCTAACGGAATATTGATGCTGTTTTATACGTGTGTGCAAATCCTTTCCCGTCTGACCTATGTAAAAGGAATCACATTGTTTAAAACCAATTTTATAGATAATGCCTGAATTATTGGTAGGGATATTTTTTATTATGATATTTTTCATAATATTGTTATATGAAAATACTACATTAATATCCAAAAGTTTAAGTACATTAGCAATGCCTAAAAAGCCCGTGAAAAATGAAAGTACTAAAATATTTTTTGTCAAAGTACGAGTGTTATTATTCACACGATAGAAAATTCGTTTTGCCTTATTGACACAAGATTCCATAAACGCAGATGGATAACACAGATCACTTCCAATACCGTTGATTTTTTCTAATTCGGCATCGATGTATTCCGGACTGGCGATCCTAAGGGCACGGAGAAACATTGAAGAAAAAAAATGGCCTTCTTAGTCGGGGTGTCATGTCCCGGGTAAAAGTGTACGTAGGACAAATTGTTTTTTTTTTCCGATAGATACTAAACTTAAAACCTGGGCTTTCCCTATGTACACGCACATCCAAAAACGGGATTGAGTTGTCTTGTTCCACTTCTAAAATAAACTTAATGGAGGGGACTTGATCATTTAACTGAAGGAGGAAGTTATCCAGGTCACGATTCATGGGCCAGATACACAAAATATCTGGCCCATGAATCCATGGCCCATATATATATATATGATGAATAAAACCACGAAGGAAAGGAAACACAGAATGGTGCTCAAGCGCTTTCGTCTAATGACATCCTCAGGAACACTCGTCATTAGACGAAAACGCTTGAGCACCATTCTGTGTTTCCTTTCCTTCGTGGTTTTATTCATCATAAATTTTTTTCACGTGTTACTTTCGTGAAATAATTTTCATATATATATATATATATATATATATATGCAGTGTTGGGCACTATAGCGTTAATCCGATAACAGTTAATTAACGAAGTTAACTTTTCTTAACGGACTATTAACGGAAGTTAATTTCCATTTATCGTTATCGGACCAGTTAACTTCCGATAACTCGATATTTAGTCTGTTAAAGTCCGTTAACACGTTAACTGCGAGGAGTCATTCACGGAAGATCACCGCTCCGCGAATGAATTCAAACCGCCATAACTTCAGTCTGCCAATTCCGTCCTCTGCCGCAGTGGAACGGCTCTTCTCTCTCGGCAAGGACATCCTGAGGCCCAAGAGGTCAAGACTGGCAGTTGGGTCTAACTTTGAGAAGTTGGTCTTCCTGAAGGGCAACCAGCACATTGTGTCATAGTCTTTAATAAATGTGCCTAAAATTTAATTTTACCTTTCAGTTCCACCCATAATAATTCTCTGGTAAATTAAAATTTAGTTAATGGTTAGTGGTTACAAGGGTTTCAAAACATGTAATCAGTACATTTTTTATTAAAAATATAAAAAAAAGTTAAGCAAAAAAGTTGCAAAACTTGATAAAAATACAGTTAAATACCTATTTATTGTTGGATTTTGCATAAATAAACATTTTCTATGGGTTTTAAAGCTTTTTTCCTTGATTTTTTTAAATGTTAGTAAAGAAATAGTTATCGTTAACGAATTATCGTTAACTTCCGTTAACTTTGTAGTAAAATTATCGGATTATCGTTATCGGAGTTAAAAATTGGGGTTAACGGATTATCGTTATCGAAGTTAACTTTTTGGTTAACGGTGCCCACCACTGTATATATATATATATATACACAGTGGTGAGCTGGACCCGGTTCGCACCGGTTCGCGCGAACCGGTTGTTAAAATCTTTTTGAAAATAAGAACCGGTTGTTAACTTTTTTGCTGGACGCTGAAGAGAGCTCTCAGAAGCAGAAACAGGTTTTTCGGTGATGAATATTATTTGTAGTGATAGAAGAGCAAGTTTAACAACTAAACACATATCATGCTTTATGATCATCAATTTGTTGGGGAAACCATTAAGCTTCTGGAACCCGTTAACATATGTCAACTCATGGATGAGAAGTCATCGATCCGCTTTAGATACCAGAGTTCATGTATCCAAAACGACAGTTTACGGAGAAAACCAAGAAGCCATTTTGAAATTATTACCGTAATAAGTAATAATAAGGTACGTAAAAATGTTTAAATTTAAAAAAAAAAAATTTAAAAGCATAGATGCAGTGGTGTAGTGCTAAATAAAGAAGTGAGGGAACGCATTTTGAAAGTGTTACTCAGATGCGGGAGGGACAATGGCGAGCGCGGCGAGCCCATACAGCTGGGGGTCCGGGGGCACTGTAAGCCCCCCGGGAAATCTTTTGAAATCTGACCAATTTCAGGGATATTTTGAGGTCATATGCACTGGATATTAGGATATATTCCAAGGTTGAAGATGCAGTATTTCCAGTCTCATTAGATATACGACATCCAGTACGATCAATAAAAATAGCTAACAACTGGAATGATTAATTAAAAAAAGTTAACAACTGGTACGCCGTGGTGACTGTTTCACCAGATCTTTATAGGCTAGCATTGCCTCAGTCGAAGCTAAAAGAAATGAAGCAGTTAATGATTCTTTCTCATATTTCTTCTAGGGGTGGGAATTAAAATTGCATGACGTTAGAGATTTGTAAGTTCGGATTTATTTGAAATAGTGAGGGAACGCCGTTCCGTCTACCAAAAAAGTAAGGGAACGCCGTTCCCACAAGTTCCCACAGCACTACACCACTGCATAGATGTACTGATATTTATGTTTTGCCTAATAATTCATTATTGCTAAAGTTGACTGAGGAATTTAATTTTAACTATGTAGATAATATGATTCATCGGTTTTTATTAAATAATTCTTCTTTTCTGATTTCATTAGAAACGTCTATTTCTCTAATTAACTATACTAATTAATTGTCATTCAGTTATTAATATCTAGCTGAATCATAAAATGCAGACACTTGAAAAAGGCAAATAGCGAGATAATTAATTTAATTAAAATTGCGAAAGGGTGGGGAGGGAAGGGTTGTCAATTTTTTATTGCTGAATTCAGAATTTTTTATACAGAACCCGGTGGTTAAAATGTTGGCAGCTTAGCGAACCGGTTGTTAAAATTTTGGCAGCTCACCACTGTATATATATATATATATATATGATGGATAAAACCACGAAGGAAAGGAAACACAAAATGGTGCTCAAGCGCTTTCGTCTAATGACATCCTCAGGAACACTGAAGTACATAAAAAGGTTACAGCCTATATATAGGTTACAGAAAAAAATAAAATAAAAAATATATACATATATATATATATATATATATATATATATATATATATATATATATATATGCAATAAACGGAGAAGTAAAAATAAATTAAAAATTAAAGGATTATCAGAGAGGCATACAGATTTGTAAGGAAAAAATATCGATTTTTAGCACAAGATCAAATGAATTATAAAAATACAAATTTATACTAGAAATCTGCCCGGGTTTTAACACTCTGCCTTTTATGGTTAAGTTTCGATGTCTATAAAAATAAAATGAAAATTAAAAGTTAATAAAGTAGCATACAAGTTTACCAAAGATTTAGCGTTCTACCCTTCTTATCTAAATCTGTTTTGAAGGAATTCAAAACAACAGGATCGAGTTGAAAAAGACCTTTGCTTATGTTGAAGTTATTTGAAAGTTGGATAATGGCAGACTCAAGAATATTTCTATTAACAATGTTGCTAGAGTGGAATAAAACTGAAGCATTATTCCAATCAATACAGTGGGATAACTCTGACAAATGGAGAAAAAGAGCACTGGACAACTGTCCTGTTCTAACGGAATATTGATGCTGTTTTATACGTGTGTGCAAATCCTTTCCCGTCTGACGAAAGCGCTTGAACACCATTTTGTGTTTCCTTTCCTTCGTGGTTTTATTCATCATAAATATTTTTCACGTGTTACTTTCGTGAAATAATTTTCATATAATGAACACCACGCGTTCCTTCGGCTTGCTGTTCCCTCTCTTGTCTCCGTTTGTGTCCGTGTTTTATTCTACATTAATGAAGGGACATGCAATTCGTATCCGACGAAAGTTTCTTACTAATTGTCTAGATGAGCAAGTTCTTCCCAAATCCCTGCTTCCGATTCGCCTCAGACAAATTGACGACCATCCGTTCATCAACTTCAGCAGATTAATTTTAAAGAAGCATATTGAAGTCGCCAGACAAAATGAGTGGTCCGCCTTCAAAAATTTAAACATCGCCAAACATAATTTTGTAACCGTTATTCCCCAACCGTGGATCCAACCTTTGTTTGATGAAATTTACAACGAGTTGCGTCGGAGAACTACTTCACTTCGTAACATTTTGGATCGAAAAATTAAAAGTCTCATTCGAAATAGTCAGTGGAGTAAAAAAGCAAGCTCAAAGTGTGTTTTGAACCTTTCTTCGAAAAACATTAGTGACGATGCAAAAAGTGCCCTTGGATATGGTATGTCCTTTTTTATTGTTAAAAAACCTTCGGCTTTACAAATTTGTTACAGTCTCGCGTGTTTTGAAAAACAGTGTAATCTCCCTCAGTATTTGTTTAACATAGTTAAAGGCCTCGTTTATAGTGCGGCGAATAGTAATTACGAAGATAACTTTCCTAAACGTTTTCGCAATAGCCTTTCACAATTAAAAAAAGATGGGGAGCTCCATATTACTAAAGCAGACAAGGCTAACACCATAGTTATTATGGACAAAGTGGACTACATCGGAAAGATGAACGAGCTTCTCCAGGACCCCGCCACATACAGCAAACTTAGGAAGAACCCGTAGGATGACGTCATCAAATCATTTAATAGTGGCTTGAAACGCATTCTCAAAGATCATAAGAACTTAATTCCGCTTTTCATGTCCACTTCACCTTCTCTGCCCTACCTTTACGGTCTTATTAAAACCCACAAACCTGGCAACCCTATGCGCCCCATTATTAGCTCGGTGGGCTCTATTACTTATAAACTCTCCAAATGGCTTGTCAAAGTCTTGTCCCCCATTCTCGGAACTATCTCTGATTCACATGTAAAAAATTCCATGGATCTTACTGAAAAATTGAATAATGCACGTACTGAAACTAACGATAGATTGATCAGTTTTGACGTTTGTTCATTGTTTACAAAAGTGCCGATTGACGATATGCTTGACTTTCTCTCCCAAGAATTACATAAGTATGACCTGCCACTACCTTCACACATTGTTTTGGAACTTATTAAGCTTTGCATCAAAGACTGTAAATTCACTTTCAATAACGAGTATTATCAACAAGTTTTTGGGATGGCCATGGGCAACCCCTTATCGCCCCTCCTCTCCAATATTTATATGGAGTTTTTCGAAATTACTTACATTCCGAGAATCCTGGGGGTTGGCATCCCTTGGTTGCAGTACGTCGACGATATTTTGTGTATCTGGCCCATGAATCGTGACCTGGGTAACTTCCTCCTTCAGTTAAATGATCAAGTCCCCTCCATTAAGTTTACTTTAGAAGTGGAACAAGACAATTCAATCCCATTTTTGGATGTGCGTGTACATAGGGAAAGCCCAGGTTTTAAGTTTAGTATCTATCGGAAAACAACAAACAATTTGTCCTACGTACACTTTTACTCGGGACATGACACCCCCACTAAGAAGGCCATTTTTTCATCAATGTTTCTCCGCGCCCTTAGGATCGCCAGTCCGGAATACATCGATGCCGAATTGGAAAAAATCAACGGTATTGGAAGTGATCTGTGTTATCCATCTGCGTTTATGGAATCTTGTCTCAACAAGGCAAAACGAACTTTCTATCGTGTCAATAATAACACTCGTACTTTGTCAAAAAATATTTTAATACTTCCATTTTTCCCGGGCTTTTTAGGCATTGCTAATGTACTTAAACTTTTGGATATTAATGTAGTATTTTCATATTACAATATTGTGAAAAATATCATGGTAAAAAATAGCCCTACCAATAATTCAGGCATTATCTATAAAATTGGTTGTAAACAATGTGATTCCTTTTACATAGGTCAGACGGGAAAGGATTTGCACACCCGTATAAAACAGCATCAATATTCCGTTAGAACACGACAGCTGTCCAGTGCTCTTTTTGTCCATTTGTCAGAGTTATCCCACTGTATTGATTGGAATAATGCTTCAGTTTTATTCCACTCTAGCAACATTGTTAATAGAAATATTCTTGAGTCTGCCATTATCCAACTTTCAAATAACTTCAACATAAGCAAAGGTCTTTTTCAACTCGATCCTGTTGTTTTGAATTCCTTCAAAACAGATTTAGATAAGAAGGGTAGAACGCTAAATCTTTGGTAAACTTGTATGCTACTTTATTAACTTTTAATTTTCATTTTATTTTTATAGACATCGAAACTTAACCATAAAAGGCAGAGTGTTAAAACCCGGGCAGATTTCTAGTATAAATTTGTATTTTTATAATTCATTTGATATTGTGCTAAAAAATCGATATTTTTTCCTTACAAATCTGTATGCCTCTCTGATAATCCTTTAATTTTTAATTTATTTTTACTTCTCCGTTTATTGCATATATATATATATATATATATATATATATATATATATATATATATATGTATATTATTTATTTATTTTTTTCTTTCTGTAACCTATATATAGGCTGTAACCTTTTTATGTACTTCAGTGTTCCTGAGGATGTCATTAGATGAAAGCGCTTGAGCACCATTTTGTGTTTCCTTTCTTTCGTGGTTTTATTCATCATAAATATTTTTCACGTGTTACTTTCGTGAAATAATTTTCATATATATATATATGTGTGTGTGTGTGTGTGTGTGTGTGTGTGTTACTGAAAAGCTTAATTCCTCGTTAGTTCGTGAAATTACCCACCGTTGTCTTACTTTTTATAAGCGACATGAAGATATAATCGTCAAACAGCTGAGAAAAGGAAACGGACCCAGTAACCTTTGTTCTACTAGGTGTATGCAGAGTGACGTAGGCCTATTTTTGTTATAATTTGCTTTTACTAGCAAAGCTTTGTGTAAGCTATACATAGCAGGAATTTATGCATGATATTTTCTTTGATAATTGAGTTTGGTTCTTGTTTATTTACCTTTAACCTTAGAGTTATTTTAACTCTACTAATCTTAGATTTACTTTAAGTGTTTAGCTCTTTTTCTTAGTTTAGCATTCAGGTCTAGGGCCTAGTTAAACCTAATCATGACGGTATCCTATTCGGCCTAAGTTTGGGTTACTTCTAGTTAGCTTCTTCAAACTTTTAAACTTTGGGCTGATCTATCATGTCGAAAGCAACCATGAATTATTAAAGATGTGTTGTGATTTATCATAGATGTAAATTAGGCTTCTGTTGATGTAGGCTACGGTAAAGTTTCGGGTTGGCCGACATTTGAATTTTTCAGTCAATCATATAATTGTCCTATTCTGTTTTGGGGTACTTATGAAATGTTTGGTAAACTTCCAGAATCTAGACGCAGTTCAAAGCCGAGTCCGTAATTAGGCCTATTAAACTAAACCCAACTTAGCTTAACCTAACCTAACCTGACCAACCTAAGGTATTATAGATTGGGTAATCATGCAAGTTTTTTTTTATGCAGGAAGGAGGAACTAAGCGTGAATGTCTGCAAAAAAAAAAAAAAAAAAAAAAACCTCCCCCTGTAGAGGAAGATGAGAACCAAAATTAAGGTCCAAGGTTTTTGAGATACCTGGACACTACATTTGAAAGATTTGAAGTTGTAGACACTGGGAAAGATAGATTGAGGAAGATTGTTTTAGAGTTGACTGGTTGAGTAGATGAAAGATTGAAAATACTGGTTCACCCTTACCTTACCTTAAATTTACCTTAAAGCGCTTCTGCCTCAAGGGTGCGCTGCTCCCTCGAAGTCCGCTCAGTGCCTCCTGAGACGGGGCCATAATGGGGTTGCCACCCCTCTTTTCTCTCGCTCCTGCCATACGATTTGGTCCCCTATTGAATTTGTGGGGGCTGGTCTGGCAGAGGATTACCCTGACACTGGGTTGGTCGGGTATGTTGGCTAAAAACATGTCCAAGTGTTTTTTAAAGGTATCTACTGGGACTGCACTTATATCTCTAAGGTACTGAGGCAAGGAGTTAAACAGGCGAGAACCCTGCCTAGAGATACTATTATATTGAAGGGTTTGAATCCTTCTCAGACTGTTTGGTGGGAGGTGGTATTTTTTACACATTCTTCCAGTTCTTGTTAAGGTGGGCACAATTGGTTCAGTATTGGGGGCAACTAAAAGCCCTTCTAGAATTTTCCAGGTGTAGATTAGGATGTATCTCTCAAACCTTCTCTCTATGGAATAAAGGTTGAGGCCTCTGAGCCTATCCCAGTAGTTTAATTTGTCTTTACTCACCTGTTGCCCATCAGGTTGTTTAATATACGAGGTAAAGGTTCTTTGTAGGCCCTCAATTTTTTGCAATTCATTTTGTTTGTGGGGAAACCATAATTGAGAGCAGTAGTCAATGCGTGGAAGGACAAGTGATTTACACAGGGTAAGCATGGTCATACTGTCCCTAGTTCTGAATGTCCTCAGTATATATCCTATTAGTTGTTTGCATGATGAGGTTACTTTGTCAATGTGCCTGTTGAATGTTGCATCTTCAGATAATATAATCCCTAGATCCCTGACATGATCAGTTTGTACAATATCTTTTCCTGTGGGTCCAGTGTAGTTGAATTGTTCTTTCAGGTATTTATTTGGTCCATACTTAATTAGTTCAAATTTGTCTTTATTGAAGGCCATATTGTTTGCATCTGCCCATGCATATATAGTTTGTAGATCTTTTTGTAGCTCTACACAGTCTTCTTTTTCTGTAATTGGTCTTAGTATTCTGGTATCATCTGCGAATGATGGGAGAGAGCTTCCTAGGTTACAGTTTATATTGTTTAGCATTATAATGAATAGAATTGGTCCTAGTACTGTGCCTTGTGGCACTCCACTAATCACTTGTTTTTCTATAGATCTTGCTCCATTTACAATTGTTATTTATTTTTTGTCAGCGAGAAAGGCATGGATCCATTTTCCTATTTTTCCACAAATACCAAGTTCTTTAGTTTATGGAATAATATACCATGGTCAACCTTGTCAAAAGCTTTTGCAAAGTCTAGATAGATGACATGAACATTGTAGTTTTCTCCCAAATATTGTAGGATTGTATTGCAATGGTCTATAAGTTCAGTAAGGCAGGATCTCTTGTGTCTGAAGCCATGTTGAAAGTCTTCTAAGAGATGTTCATTTTCTATAAAACTGACAATGTGCCTTTTCAGGACTTTCTCAAATATTTTAATAATATGGGAAGTCAAAGATATGGGTCTATAGTTCTTGGCTTCCTTTCTTTTGCCTCCTTTGTAGATTGGGGTAATATTTGCTTGTTTCATGATTGGTGGTATTCTACTGGTGTCTAGTGAGGATCTCCACAGGATTTTCAAAGGCAGAGATAAAGTATGTTTGCATTCCTTAAGAATCTTGGCTCCAATTCCATCTGGACCAGGGGCTGAACTCCCCAGTAGCTCTGTTATTGCCTGTTGTATATCTCTAGTGGTTATTTGTATATCTTCCAATAATGGTCTGTCTTGGTCATTTTCTTCTCTATCAAAAAATGCTGTAGTTTTTATTTTCTTTGCTACTACAGGGGTACTCCAGCTTAAAGCATTTTGAGATTGTAGAATGTTTGCCATTTCCTGTGTATTAGATATGAGAGTTAGTCCATCTTTAGCAAGCAATGGGCCAATGCTCGTTTTGATAACTGCTTTGTGTTTAGCATAGCTAAAGAAGAATTTGCTATTTTCCTTTATAGTGCCAATAGCTTTGTGTTCATTATCAATATTCTCTCTTATGGTTGACTCCTTTATTTTAAGTTCTAACATCAGTATCTGATTCCGAATGTTACTATGTCTTGTATCACTTAATTGCTTTGTCAGTTGTTTAGATAGCTTTGTTCTCTTTCTCATAAGGGTCATTCTCTGTCAGATCAACCAAAAAAAATTGAGATTAACACCCTCATCTCTCATATTTTGCTGAAATTTGGTTTATAGGGAGTTTGTGAGCCCTGAATCCATTTCTGAAATTATAAGGTCAATCCGACCAACGGTTCAAGAGATATGACCTCAGGCAATTTGAGGTCACTCGCGAGGTTACTAACATTTGGCGAGCCATAACTTGGGTAATAATTGTCATAATTATATAAAAGTATATATATTTAGAATCAGAAAATGACAAGGAATCCAAATATGCAAGTTTTAGAACTCTAGGTTGAAAAATAAAAAAGTTACACTGTAACCAAAATTTGAGATCACGATTTGACCTCTGGGGTATCAAATGAGAATTTTTTTTTTTAAATGTAAGAAATGAAGGCATAGGCATTGGCTATTAGAATCAGCAAAAAAAAGTTTGTTTATGTTAGTATTTTTCATGTAACTAACATATAAGTGAACACCATATTCATAAGTTGTGCGTCAATTCTACCTATTTTTTCACACTTAAGCTCATAATTTGACCTATAGAAATTAAAATTACATTTTTTATAGATATAAAAAAAAGTCAGAGTTCTTGACTAATAGAAACAATCATAAAAAGTTTGTTTATGTTGGTACTTTTCATGTAACTAACTTATAAGTGAACACCATATTTATAAATTGCTTGTCATTTCAAGGAATTTTTATATCTTAGCTATCAATTTGACCTCAAGCTCCAAGAATTTAATAAAAATTGTATTTCACTGCTAATCTACACTGGCAATAATAGTTATAATAGTGAAAGGGGAAGACTAAGCTCACATGTAGCCTAAACAAACCTGTTGAAACATGTTGCTACTTGTCTAAGTGCAGAATCAACACAGATAGTTGCAAAATTCCTTGTCTACAGGTTAGTACAGTTCCAGCCAGCACTGTGGGTGGCTGGTGGGTATGGTGTTTTAATGAGCCTCAGAGACTATCAAGGCCTAAAATATTAAGTGTGTATAGCTATATATTTTCTAAAAATATATATTACCTAATTGTAAATCCTATATCTTTACAGATCAAAATACAATGGTTCGGCACTTGAAATACTGCCAGGACCCTATTCAAAAACACAAGAAACGCATAACAATCAATCTTAGAAAAGTGACTGATGTACTTGTTGAAAAATGTGCTGGAAGAGTGAAAAAAGACTCATTGTTGTGTGTGAACTGCTGGACACTGATAATGAAAAACCCCACTATACTAGTACCACTGAAAACAACGAGTCTGAGCAGGATTCAAATGAATCATCTACTATCAGTGGCTTGAGTAACATCTCTTCAATTCAAGATCTGGACAATGACAGTGATTGCTTGATAAAGGAAAATCCTTCAACTTCAGTTGAACCAGTTCTAGCATTTCTGGACCAAACACCAGTTAAAAAAGTAAGTAATAAATTAATATAATAACTTATACTTTACTACAAGGTCTGTTTGATCTACTATTAGCATTTAAGGTACTATAATTAATATTTAATTACTAATATTCAGGTGTGTGAAACCTTTTTTTCTGTTCTTTTCAGAAGGGCTGTCATTAAGCCAGAAAAAGCGCAAGGCTCGTGGTAAGCTATTATCTGCTCAGAAACACCTGAAGGAGAGGCTAGAACTCAGTTATGGTGTTCAAATTACCGAGGAGGTAAGTGATACTTCAAAACCTGAAACTAAATCTGAAAAACATCTAGACAAATTAATGAATGAATTGAAACAGTCATTCCTGGAGAGCAAATGTCACCATCACAAACTACAAATATTGACACTCTCACCATACACAATTGAAAAAAAGCTAGTTTCTTTCAAACTACAACATACATGGTGAAAAGAAGCCGTTCACTTAAATCAGAACATGGAATCCTTCCGAAGATTCCACTAATGAGCAAAGGAAAAGTGATATCTGAAGAACACAAAGATATAGTTAGAAGATTCTATGAGTCAGAAGAGGTTAGTCGTATGTGTCCTGGCCAAAAGGATTGCGTGAAAGTTATCAGTGCTGAAGGTGCAATGAAGGTGCAAAAACGATTGGTCCTTGGGAATTTAAGAGAGATGTTTGAACTATATAAAAATGATGAAAAGAATCCCAAAATAGGATTTTCCACATTTGCAAAATTACGGCCATCATATTGTGTGCTTGCCGGTAGTGGTGGGACTCATTCTGTCTGTGTCTGCACATACCATCAAAATCCAAAATTGCAGCTGGCTGCATTGGGAGAAAGAGGTCTTTCATACAAGGATCTTATGGATTACAGTGTCTGCAGTACAGAAAGAGAGACTTGCATGATGCAACTTTGCAATGATTGCCCAAGAGAGAGGGTGTCCTGGATTTTCTTGAGTTACTTGACAGTGTGAAATCAGCTCCAAATGAAATATCTTACAAGCAATGGGTGACTGTTGACCGTTGTACAATGGTTGATAAGGTGGAGCCACTTCATGAATACTTATCATCCCTAAGCATGAAAATATCCTGCATGGTTCGTCATCACTTTGTTGCTCAGCAACAATCACAGTACTTCAAGCAGTTGAAAGAAACACTACCACCTCAGAGCGAGGTAGTTATAGTAGGTGATTTCTCTGAGAATTATTCTTTCATTGTACAGGATGCTGCCCAAGGGTTTCACTGGGACAATTCACAGTGTACAGTTCACCCTTTTGTCATCTATTATAGATCATCTGCAGACCAGGAACTTAGCCATTTTAGTGTCTGTTTCTTATCTGCATCACTAAAACACAACACTATAATGGTTTACTCATTCATATTGAAGCTTATGACATATGTTAAATTCAGATGCCCACAATTGAAGAAGGTGCACTATTTCTCAGATGGATGTGCTGGCCAATATAAGAACAGATACAACTTCACAAATCTCTGTTACCATGAAGAGGATTTTGGTCTGTCTTGTGAATGGCACTTCTTTGCTACATCCCATGGCAAAAATGCATGTGATGGGATTGGAGGAACAGTGAAAAGAGCTACTGCTCGTGCCAGTTTGCAGAGAACTACAGAGAGGCAAATTCTTACACCAGAACACATGTTTCAGTTTTGTGAAGAAAACTTGAGCAAGAAGATAAATTTTTTCTTTGTAACTACAGCTGATTTGAAAGATGCAGAAGAACGGTTGGAACATCGATTCAAGGATAGTAGGGCTATTCCTGGAACTCAGAAATATCATAGATTTGTTCCCCTAAACAAGGAAGAACTGATGGTGTATCCCATTTCAAGTGGCATTGGAGAAAAGAAAAGAATAAGGAAAAGTCATTTTACTAATGAACCTGCAATGCTTGGTAACCTAAAATGTGTCAAACCAGTAGGTCTTCCCCTTTCACTATTATAACTATTATTGCCGATGAGAGCATCGAGCATGCAAAAATTGTATTAGGCTAGCACATGAATCCTCTAAGTAGGTCTTCCCCTTTCACTATTATAACTATTATTGCCAGTGTAGATTAGCAGTGAAATACAATTTTACATTTTTTGCCTTTGTTTTTATATCTATAAAAAAATGTAAATTTAATTTCTATAGGTCAAATTATGAGCTTAAGTGTGAAAAAATAGGTAGAATTGACGCACAACTTATGAATATGGTGTTCACTTATATGTTACCATGAAGAGGATTTTGGTCTGTCTTGTGAATGGCACTTCTTTGCTACATCCCATGGCAAAAATGCATGTGATGGGATTGGAGGAACAGTGAAAAGAGCTACTGCTCGTGCCAGTTTGCAGAGAACTACAGAGAGGCAAATTCTTACACCAGAAACATGTTTCAGTTTTGTGAAGAAAACTTGAGCAAGAAGATAAATTTTTTCTTTGTAACTACAGCTGATTTGAAAGATGCAGAAGAACGGTTGGAACATCGATTCAAGGATAGTAGGCTATTCCTGGAACTCAGAAATATCATAGATTTGTTCCCCTAAACAAGGAAGAACTGATGGTGTATCCCATTTCAAGTGGCATTGGAGAAAAGAAAAGAATAAGGAAAAGTCATTTTACTAATGAACCTGCAATGCTTGGTAACCTAAAATGTGTCAAACCAGGAGAGTATGTTGGCTGCATTTATGACATGCAAGTTTGGTATGGAATTGTGGAGGAATATTGTGAAGAGTTGATGATTTTACTGTGAACTTTCTACATCCCTCTGGGTCATCAGGATCAAGTGTATATTATTATCCATCAAACAAGGATTCATGTGCAGTGCCAGGACATCATATATTAACTGTAATGAGTTGTCCTACCCTAAGAGGAGGCAGCAGAATTCAATACATTTTTCCACAAAAAGAAATTGATGAGAGCATCGAGCATGCAAAAATTGTATTAGGCTAGCACATGAATCCTCTAAGTAGGTCTTCCCCTTTCACTATTATAACTATTATTGCCAGTGTAGATTAGCAGTGAAATACAATTTTACATTTTTTGCCTTTGTTTTTATATCTATAAAAAAATGTAAATTTAATTTCTATAGGTCAAATTATGAGCTTAAGTGTGAAAAAATAGGTAGAATTGACGCACAACTTATGAATATGGTGTTCACTTATATGTTAGTTACATGAAAAATACTAACATAAACAAACTTTTTTTTGCTGATTCTAATAGCCAATGCCTATGCCTTCATTTTTTACATTTAAAAAAAAATTGAGCAAATTCTTACACCAGAACACATGTTTCAGTTTTGTGAAGAAAACTTGAGCAAGAAGATAAATTTTTTCTTTGTAACTACAGCTGATTTGAAAGATGCAGAAGAACGGTTGGAACATCGATTCAAGGATAGTAGGGCTATTCCTGGAACTCAGAAATATCATAGATTTGTTCCCCTAAACAAGGAAGAACTGATGGTGTATCCCATTTCAAGTGGCATTGGAGAAAAGAAAAGAATAAGGAAAAGTCATTTTACTAATGAACCTGCAATGCTTGGTAACCTAAAATGTGTCAAACCAGGAGAGTATGTTGGCTGCATTTATGACATGCAAGTTTGGTATGGAATTGTGGAGGAATATTGTGAAGAGTTTGGATGATTTTACTGTGAACTTTCTACATCCCTCTGGGTCATCAGGATCAAGTGTATATTATTATCCATCAAACAAGGATTCATGTGCAGTGCCAGGACATCATATATTAACTGTAATGAGTTGTCCTACCCTAAGAGGAGGCAGCAGAATTCAATACATTTTTCCACAAAAAGAAATTGATGAGAGCATCGAGCATGCAAAAATTGTATTAGGCTAGCACATGAATCCTCTAAGTAGGTCTTCCCCTTTCACTATTATAACTATTATTGCCAGTGTAGATTAGCAGTGAAATACAATTTTACATTTTTTGCCTTTGTTTTTATATCTATAAAAAATGTAAATTTAATTTCTATAGGTCAAATTATGAGCTTAAGTGTGAAAAAATAGGTAGAATTGACGCACAACTTATGAATATTGTTCACTTATATGTTAGTTACATGAAAAATACTAACATAACAAACTTTTTTTTGCTGATTCTAATAGCCAATGCCTATGCCTTCATTTTTTACATTTAAAAAAAAATTCTCATTTGATACCCCAGAGGTCAAATCGTGACCTCAAATTTGATTACAGTGTAACTTTTTTATTTTTCAACCTAGAGTTCTAAAACTTGCATATTTGGATTCCTTGTCGTTTTCTGATTCTAAATATATATACTTTTATATAATTGTGGCTATTATTACCCAAGTTATGGGTTGCCAAATGTTAGTGACCTCGCAAGTGACCTCAAATTTCCCGAGGTCATATCTCTTGAACCGTTGGTCGGATTGACCTTATAATTTCAGAAATGGATTCAGGGCCCACAAACTCCCTATAAACCAAATTTCAGCAAAATCTGAGAGATGAGGGTGTTAGGCACTGGTTGATCTGACAGAGAATGACCCATATAAGTGTCCTTCTGTATCTGTGCTCTTTTGTCCAGTGCTTCTGTGCACTATCGATTTTCTTTGGTGTGTGTTTGTGTAATGCTGATGACAGCAGGTATTGTATTCTACTCCAGCATTCTTCTGGCTTTAGGTTTTCTAATTCATCTTCCCAGTTTATTTCTCCCAGACAGTTATTTATTGATGTCCAGTCTGACTTGTGCAGGTTTAGGTCAGAGTATGGCAAGTTCGTTTGGCATGGGTCTTGCTTACATTTGTGGAGGGACAAGTTTGTGAATATGTGCATGACATTGTGGTCGGAGTGTATAGTTGGTGTTATAACAATGTGGTCAATTGTAGTTGCATTATTTGTCAGCACTAAATCTAGGATTATTTTTTTCTAGTTGGGTAGTGGACATGTTGTACTAGGAGCAGTTTTTCCATAAACTCATTCAGGTGTTTTGATTTGGACCTTTTTGTCCCTGATTTCATACCACCATATTGGTTCCAGGTGCAATTTGGGAGATTAAAGTCTCCTGTAATGATTAAGTCTTGTTGAGTCTACAATAGCTAGGCATTTGCCTGATTTTTTCCAGGACTTCAGTGAGCTCTAGATGGGAGCTATCTGGGGGGCTATAGATATTCACTAGTATTATGTCTTCTTTATTTATGCTGAGCATGATGATTAGGAGTTCACAGGCTCCATTTGAGTATGCCATGAGCAGTTCACTTTGAATGTTTTCAGGGATGTACATAGGACACCACCATTTAGACGGTCTTCTCTGTCACATCTATGGGTGGTGTACCCTTTGATTGCAATTTCACTACTCATGATCATGGGGTTCAGGTGTGTTTCTGTGAGGGCTATAACTGTGCTAGTAGTGTTTTCCACTAGGCTTTTTAGGTAAGGTACTTTGGTATGGTTTGAGTTTGGGTAAAGGCCCTGGATGTTTAAGTAGATTATTGATACATTTGTGGAGCCATTTGTTTCATCTCCCACATATAGGGCATTTGTAGGGTTCCTGCTGGGGTTCTCGTTTGCTTTTGTATGAGGAGCCCAAGTGACCTTTGAATGTCTTGTATTTGTTTTATGAGGTGGTAAAACCCCAATGGGGTTTCATGGTTGCTTGCTGTACTATTTTCACCAGTGGGCTTACCTGGACCCGCTACATCAGCATAAGATCTGGGTGCAGGAATGGTATTTGGTCTAGGGTTTTCTTGCATCCCTTGGGCCAAATAGTGCTGATGGATAGTAGGCTCACTATCCTGGCATTCTCTCCATTGAGTTTGATGTGGTTGGAATCGGATTGTTCCCTTCAGGTAGGCCAGATTGCAGTTCTCATTAAAACAACTTCTTTCCCACCATGAGCTCTGACAAATTTGGGGATGAAAGTAGGGACATCTTGCATTGGATCTACATCCAGAAATGCCATTCCCATTGTGTATAAATTTTTTGCAGAGTGGTGGGTGAGCAAATGGGCATTCTCTTCCCTTAAGTCCATATTTACACAAGCCCCTCCTGTAATACTTGCATACTGGCCTCTTGGTTTCACTTTTGGCTTTTTGATGACTGTGTACAGTGGGGTTGTTCACTTTGTTGAAGGTTTTAGTGTCCATTTCCTGTTCTTGTTTTTGTTTTCTCTCTTTTGGTGCCCTTTTTGCTTGCAGTTTCCCTCTCTCTAGGGTCTCATCCTGAGGGTTTCTCACTTTTTCAGCAAGCTCTGCATTTGCAATGCTAATTTCCTCCTGCAACTCACCTGCCAGTTCTACTTCAAGCTCTTCAAATTGCCTGTCATAGTCATCGCAAATTTGACAAGCACATCTAAAGCATGAGAATTTTCTTTTTGAATTTTGAAGGATGAGTAGGAAATAAATAAATAGGTAGTGCACTACAACTGTAGTGTATCCATAGTCTGCAGTCATCACATTTTAATGCATGTAGGCTGCAGTCTAATGCACATTTTATGCATGGGTTTCTGTTTTTGTTTTTGTTTTTGTTAGAGAGTTGCGTTAGAGAGTTGGACAGAAAAAGAATTGAGTATTGAAAGTCTGGTACTGCATACTCTTGTTAAATGAGGAGGCATATAGTTAGATAATTCAGAAGAGCAATATGTTATAATAGCAATAGTAAACCATTTCATTTGAAAAATATGAAACTGCTTAGGCTGATCAAGGTTATCCAAGTCATGAGTTATATTTTATAAAAATTTGTGCAAAATGACAATCTCAAGTTGGCTAATTAACATACAACCATCTACAAAGCTACTAAAGTAGCCTACATAACTTTAGCTAAGAATATACATTATTTATAAGTTAGAAACTCTCTCATTCATGAAAGTATCCAGATCTTTCTTAAAACTAGTTAAGGAGCTATTGTGTATCATATCATGTGGCAAGTCATTCCAAATCTCTACTACCTACTCTATGACTTATAAAATATTTTTGTAGATCTAGTCTCTAAGTCTGTTTTCTAATTTTCTTATGCCCTTGAGTTTTTCTATCAGATTCTAATTAAGAAAAAGTTAGTGGTGCTATTATAGTGTGCAGTCTACCTACAATTGGTTAGGTTTAGTCATGATATTTTCATTAAAATTAACAAAAATATGACTAAACCTAACCAATTGTCAAGGTGATTAATATTGGGATGTAAACAAGCAATTAGTAAAAGATAAGAAGCTATAGTTAAAAGGTAGACTGCTGAATTGTAGGTAGACTATAGCAGTACCAAGTTAGTTCTATCTAAATTGCCTAAATCTGAAAACATTTTTAACATTTTGGTTAATATTCGTTTTAATGCTTTGTTCATTTTCGATAGGAGGAGACATTCTATGACAATTTAACTATAAATTCGTATTCAGGATACCTTGAAACCTCAGGGAAACTGATAAAAATCAAGGAAATGTAATAATTATTTTTTTATGGAAAAAAAAAAAATTTAGACGTAAAAAGCAGCTATTATAGGCCATTGACCGAGTGTTTAGCTCTTAACACTGTTAAAATTTTACTGATCCTCGTCCTCTCCAGTTTTATGGGGAGGCATCTCGTGGCAAAATTAGGAAACATAGGTCAAATCAGCCAATTAAATCTGGTTTTTGTTTCATGTTACCTTATCCAACCAATCAGAGACATGCATTTTGAATCTCTAATAATGTATACTCATTCCAAAATCCTTATTCAGTTCAGTTTTTGCTATGGTTTGTCTGGGGTATGATTTGGATTACTTATAAAAAAGAAGATGGTACTGAAGTTTTCTTTACCAGTCAGTGTTTTATTTGTCCACAGTGTGGTCATGAGTGTAATTATAGAGAAGTTGCTGACCAATATTATTGCAGAAGATTGACTAGGGACGAGCGCAGCAGAAAAAAAAGTGTTCCTTTTACTTCGATGTCTGTGAGCATTGGCTAGGCCAACAAGTTCAAATTGGTGGGCCTGGCAAAATTGTCTATTTATTCCTGTTGGTCGCCGCTGATTTGTACAAACATCCCAACGCTGTTATTGAAGGTTAGAAATTACGAAAAAATGTAGGTTAGGTTAGGTTAGGTCTGGTCTGGTCTGAACCAAAACACATTTTTCTAGTGTTTTTTGGTGTGATTTGTTCAAATCTGAACTTTGTTTCTTTGGGAAATGAGCCATTTTTGAGAAATTTTCAATTTTAAAATTTCTAAAAATGGCTCATTTCCCAAAGAAACGAAGTTCAGATTTGAACAAATCACACCAAAAAACACCAGAAAAATGTGTTTTGGTTCAGAAAGGAGAAAAAGCACTAAAACAAATAATTATCTGCCCTCAAACAATGTCTCAAAACTAAACATACCCGGTTCCATAATCTTTCTCTGTATTCTAATTTTTTTTAGGTTAGGATAAGTTTGGTTACCCTACTTTACACACCTTCAAGCATATCAATATCATGTCTAAGGTGAAGGGACCAAGCTTGAATACAGTATTCTAAGTGAGACCTAATATAAATATTATATACAGTAATTCATAGATGACTTCTTTATTCTCGTAATTAACATTCCTCTCAATAATATCTAGCATTCATTTTATTTGCCTTATTTCTAGCCTCTAAGTATTGCTTAGAAAATTTTAGGACACTACTAACTATAATGCCAAGATCTTTTTCCTGTCTAACATCCTCCAACCACTTTCCCTGCATCTCTCATAACTAAAGTTTTCATTTTTTCTACCAAAATGGATAACTTTGCATTTTTGAATACTGAATTCCATCTGCCATTTACTAGCCTAGGCAACCACTCTCTCAAGATCTTTTTGCAGTTTATAACTATTTTTGGTACTTTTGCATTATCCTCCCAACACTAATTTTTTTTTATAATGGCTAATGCCTGCGGCAGGCTATTTTTACCGTAACCTAACCTAACCTAACCTAACCTAACCTAACCTAATACCAACACTAATTTTTTTTATAATGGAAGGAAAATAAAGTACCATAACCAAAACCAAACCAACATTATATAAAAAAATTAGCATTGGGAGGATAATGCAAAAGAACCTATTTTCTTTATTTCTAACTGGGGCAACTACTTTTGTGTCATCTGCAAATTTAGAAACTTTATTACCTACTCCCTTCTCTAAATAGATATAAAATAAAGATTAGTGGATCTAACACTGATTCCTGTGGTAACCCACTTTTCACTTTCTGCCACCTAGATTTATGACCATTTGGAATTACTCTCTGTCTTCTAATCATTTTTCTACCCAATTAATAACTGACCTTGATATCTCAAGCTTTTAATTTGTATATAGAAGTCTCCTATGTGGAACCTTGTCAAATGTATTACCAAAATCCAAATAAATAACATCTACATCATTTCCATTATCTACTTGTTCAGTTACAAACTCTAAAAAGTCTAAGAGATTAGACATAACAAGACCTTCCAGATCTTAAATCCATGTTGGGAACTTGAAATAAGATTAAAATTTTCCAAATGATCTTTAATATTCTTTATTTCTTTCTAGTATCTTTCCTACCAATGATGTTAAACTAATAAGCTCATAATCATTGGAAAGAACCAAATCTAAGATTGCTTGATCCCTAGTTGGTTTGTCTACAAATTACATTAGAAAGTTATCATTACAACAGTCAATGAAGTTACCTTCACTAAATTATTTCCTTCTAAAAGGCTCCAGTCTATGTGAGGTAGGTTGAAATCTTCCATAATTAATGTTCTAGCATTACAACCTTTATTTCCTGAACCATACTATCATCAACTTCCTGTGTTTGGTTTAGAGGTCTGTAAAATGCACCTATCCAAATATACTCTGCTTGATATACAAATATCAACTCAAATTGATTCTACCCTGTTTTATTTAATCTGATTTAAATCATTCTTAACTAAAGTTAAATCATTCTTAATATGTGGTATGAGACCTCCCCCCCCCCTTCTGCCTGTCCATTCTCTGATAAATATACATTGTATAATTATTTAACTCATTCTCTACTCTAGTGTCATTGAATAGTACTGCATCATTAATCCAGGTCTCACTAATACACAGACTATATCCAGATTTTCACTAATCATATAACTAATTAATTAATTTTTCTTATTCCTAAGGCTCTGTGCATTTGTATAAAAATTCTTCAACCCCCTCAGTTTTAACTGGTTCACAACTTTTGGCTAGATAGCTGATATACCATACCTATTCCTAACCTATTCTTAACAGTGTGAGTAGGGATAATCTTAAGATAGATTGCAGCGAAACGGTTGTGGGAGAGACAAGGGAAAATACTTTGATATCATTTTCTGAAGTAAAGAGGTTAATTAAAGAATTAAAGACTGGTTCTGCATCAGGGGTAGATGACTTATCGAATGAGCACTTAAAATATGCAAATGACGTAGTATGTCTGCATATATCATTGCTCCAATCAGCCATGCTGGCTCATCCCTGCAGAGTTCATGAGGGTATATATCTTGCCCCTGGTCAAAAATAAGTATGGAGACATTCTGTCCAGCAATAATTACAGGCCTATTGCTGTCGCTTCCTGCTTCTTGAAACTACTAGAAAAACTCTTGTTACTCCGATTAAATGATTTCCTATGGACATCTAATCAGTTTGGCTTTAAAAGGTCTCACTCAACTGACCTGTGTATCTATGTACTTAAAGAAACAATATCTAAATACATTGACAGTAATTCAACTATTTATAGCTGTTTCCTAGATATAAGTAAGGCATATGATAGGGTGAACCACTATTTTATTTGCGAAACTAGAAGACACGAAGGTTCCCATGTACATATTAAATTTATTGAAATTTTGGTGTTCCCACCAATCTTTCACTGTTAGGTGGGGCAATGTACTATCCAAGTGTTTTGGCTCCTCTTGCGGGGTGAGACAAGGCTCCTTGCTCTCCCTTATGCTGTTTAATGTGTATATTGATGGATTAATTGCTTCACTTAATGAGGCAATAGTGGGATGTTTTATAGATAATACAAGGATAAATAACTTAGTTTATGCTGATGATATGGTGTTAATAAGCCCCTCTGTTAAAGGTCTAGATCAGCTACTAAAAGTCTGTGAAATGTATTTGCAGAAACATGATATTCTTTTTAATGTTACAAAAACTAAGATTATGCAATTTCATCCTAAAAGCTGTAATCAGCCAGCTGATATAAGGTTTAAAATGAATGGTGAAGTAATTGAGGAAGTACAAGAGTTTAAGTATTTGGGTCAAACTATTACCAGCTCCTTGAGTGATGACTCGGATATAAGAAAACAATCTCGAAGCCTGTGTGCTAAAGCGAATATGACCATAAGGAACTTTTGATTCTGTACAAGTGAAGCTAAAGACGCTCTCTTTCATACTTTCTGCAGTAATATATACAGACAGCAACTGTGGGTAAATTATAAAAAAGGTTCTAGCAGAACTCTAAATTTGCTGAACAACAGGTCTTTTAGACTCTTACATAAATTACCCCTGAGATGCTCAGCTTCGCAAATGTTTGCCACCCACAATGTTCTGAGCTTCCCGGAGGTAACAAGATGTGCTCAACACAGTCTAATGCAAAGAATTAAAAAATCAACCAACTCAGTCATCCAAGCTATCCATGAGTCCTGCCATTTTTCCTCTAAGCCAGGGGTTCCCAAATTGGTGTTCCGCGGAACACTTGTATACCGTGAGAAGTGTTCCGCGGAACACAACTTGGGAACCCCTGCTCTAAGCTATGGACTTCTTGGTACGAAAATGTCTGTCTGTAGCTCCACTTAACTTCAACATTACAGTATTATTTCTAATCAATTGTATATATTTCTATCCTTAGTATATGAACTGTCATTGTATTAATAATATTTGTCATATGGACTATAGTCTGCCAATAAACCTTTTCATTTCATAATCTGTATTTAAGACCCTAACAGTATTTACTTTACATATACCTTGATGCTTTATGGCCTCAGTTGATCTAAAGTTATCTTTCAAAACCCCAAAGAACTTGTATGTCCTCTAAAAGTGTCCCATATAAAGCAGTTTCCTTTCTACTAAATATGTAATCCATCTTTACTCTAAAGCTCTGTCCTTTCATAAAAATTATCCCACAAATCTATGAACTCCACCCCTTCACTACACAGCATCTTAACTTTATCATTTAGGCCTAAAGCTAAAATTCTACTTGTAAATTCCATGCCTACCCCAACCCTTGGTAAAATGACCACTACAAACACTTACTCTGCCTATTTTTTAAAGTTTTTACAATTTTCTGTACCTATGTTTAACTATTACTGAGTTTCTGTTCAACTTAAATCTACTTGTACAACCTTTATCCTTGCTTGTTAAATCATTTATCCTTAGCTACATGAATTATGATGTTATCTCAGCTTTCAGGCAACTTCTTCATTACCTCATTGACTTCAGAAATATTAATGAAAAGTAGTTGCCCAGTTACAAATATAGAAAATTCTTATCAACTGCAAAAAGATCTTGATAGATTGGTTGCCTGGGCTAGTAAATGGCAGATGGAATTAAGTGTTCAAAAATGTAAAGTCATCCATTTTGGTAGAAATAATGAAACTTTAGTCTGTCTGTCTGTCTGTCGCTGGAAACTTGAGGCTGCGCAGTCAACTGATCGAGGTTTTCCAGCTCTTATGTCGGTTCAACGATGTTGATTTTAGAAGCATGTTTAGTTTAAATGATAACCCAACTCACAACAATGGTTGGAAGTTGGATTTGAAATGGTTTAGGACTAGTGTATGTGGGAATTACTTTACGTATAAGATCTGTGACATGTGGAACAGTTTACCTTCAGAAGTTGTGAACAGTTCCTCTGTGGATCATTTCAAGAAAAGGTTAGACCAAATCTTGCACACTATTTGAGTGTGTAGAAAATTTTCCCTGGCACCCATTGCCATTGGTACCTTCTCGGTATGGGCCACAAGGCCTTTTGAGGTACTTTTCCTTGTAACACACACTCTCACACACTCTCCCTCTGCAGGGGGTATAAAGGTTATGCACGTTCCTTCTGGGTGTTGTAAACTTTATACTTGGGGGTGTGACAGCCCTCCAGTCCCGAGTCGTGGGATTCTAAAGAAATTGGCTGCCAATTCCTTTAGGTTCTCTCTCTTTCGGGAGGGTGGGTGAAGTCTGTTGTACAAACCTGTCCCCGTGGGTTACTAGGACCCCTTCCCATCCCTACTCTGTCCTTTTAGCTTAGGTTAAGGATGCTCTCCTCTGACTAAATACTAAATTTTTTATTTTTTTCCCCCCTACCTTACTATTAGGACCCTACTGCTACCTCATGCGTGGGAAGAGAGGCTTTGGAACCTCTATAAACACCACCATTTATTTCACTTCAGTTGTAGGTAAATAATTAGAGGGATAATAGCAGGTAGGATTGTTGACCATTTGGATTCCTACAAGCTACTTGGGGACTCCAACATGGGTTTAGATGGCATAGGTCATGTCTCACTAACTTGCTCGAGTTTTTCCATGTCATGTCGAGTGAGTATGATAAGAGTAGGGCAATTGATGAGAGAGCCTTTGATAAGGTACCTCACCACCGGCTAATGGCCAAAGTGCGTGCGCTGGGTATGGTGGGGAAGTAGGTAGGTTGATTGAAAACCGGCTGAAGAATGCCACAAAGTTAATCCCTTCCGTTAGGCATATGGGCTACAATCGACACTTACGTGACGGTGGTTCAAAAATGTCGATTTTAAAAGCATGTTTAGTTTAAATGATAACCCAACTCGTAACAATGGTTGGAAGTTGGATTTGAAACGGTTTAGGACTAGTGTGTGTGGGAATTACTTTACCTATAAGATCTGTGACACGTGGAACAGGTTACCTTCAGAAGTTGTAAACAGTTCCTCTGTGGATCATTTCAAGAAAAGGTTAGACCAAATCCTGCACACTATTTAAGTGTGTAGAAAATTTTCCCCTTGTTTTCATTGGCACCTCCACGGTATGGGCCGCAAGGCCTTTTGAGGTACTTCTTTTCCTTGTAACTCCTTGTAACTCCTTGTAACTCTGTATAAATTAAAATAACATATATTATTTAAAGTAACATCATTCTGCATTGTTATAAATGGCTCCCTACAGATCCCATTCAGTTCCGTATTCAATTCCATTTCCAGTCTGAAACACGTGCCACTTGTCTGTGCATATTTATTTATTTCTGTATTTCTGCATTCACCATTCCTCCCTCACTAACCAATATACTAATTAAAATAGCATTGTAAATTATTTAAATTACAGTCGTCCCTCAGTGTCCGCGGGGGATTGGTTCCAGGACCCCCCACGGATGCTGAAGTCCCTTATATAAAATGACGTAGTATTTGCATATAACCTACGCACATCCTCCCGTATACTTTAAATCATCTCTAGATTACTTATAATACCTAATACAATGTAAATGCTATGTAAATAGTTGTTATACTGTATTGTTTAGGGAATAATGACAAGAAAAAAAGTCTGTACATGTTCAGTACAGACGCAACCATCGTAGGCCTAACTACATAGTACACATCAGCAACAACGTAACATTTTCTTTCTTTCAACACTTACATAGAACAGCCTTATGCCCTTCCCTGACTTTCTTCTTACAAACCTTAGTCACAGTCAAGTCATCTTAAATATTACTGTATTCTTTAACTCAGTTAAAAGCTTTATGATCTAAGTTAGGCTATCCCCTGGATGGAATGATCCAGACATGTTGTAATTGTAATCATTGGAATCAATTTTAGGAATCATAATTGATTCCATTTGTCCTGGAAAACAAAGGCATCCTAATCATAATTGATTCCATGGCAAAAGGAATTGTAATTGTGATTACATGCCATGATTACAACATATCAATGAATATGAAAGTCAAGTTGCTAAATTACAATAAAACCTACTATTTAGACAGAAGTATGTTTGGAAATATACTTCTGTCTAAAGTCTAAACAGTGGGTTTTATTGTCATGCTTTGACATTCATATTAATGGTCAATATTTAGGAGATGCACAGCCTCTGAATTCAGACATGAAAATTAGTTGATCTTGGGTGTTTTTGTGTTCTATTCATAATTGACCATCATTTCTTGTGCAATCACTTCAAAGTATGAACATTTTTCAATTTAAATTTAAAAAGCAAAATTCATATTTCAAAGTGAAAGCACTGGAAATGATGAGGAAATATGAATAAAGCACATAAAAACAGACAAGATCAACTAATTTTCTTTACTAAAATGAACATAACCAAACCTTAACGTAACTTTCACTAAAATGAACCTAACGTTAACTTTCACTAAAATGAACCTAACGTTAACTTTCACTAAAATGAACGTAACGTAACTTTCACTAAAATGAACCTAATGTAACGTAACTTTCACTAAAATGAACCTAACCTAACGTAACTTTCACTAAATTGAACCTAATGTAACGTAACTTTCACTAAAATGAACCTAACGTAATGTAACTTTCACTAAAATGAACCTAACATAACGTAACTTTCACTAAAATGAACCTAACGTAACGTAACTTTCACTAAAATGAACCTAACGTATCGTAACTTTCACTAAAATGAACCTAACGTATCGTAACTTTCACTAAAATGAACCTAACGTAACGTAACTTTCACTAAAATGAACCTAACGTAACGTAACTTTCACTAAAATGAACCTAACATAACTTTCACTAAAATGAACCTAACGTAACTCACTAAAATGAACCTAACGTAACATAACTCACTAAAATGAACCTAACGTAACGTAACTTTCACTAAAATGAACCTAATGTAACGTAACTTTCACTAAAATGAACGTAACATAACACTAAAATGAACGTAACATAACTTTCACTAAAATGAACGTAACGTAACTTTCACTAAAATGAACGTAACGTAACTTTCACTAAAATGAACCTAACGTAACTTTCACTAAAATGAACCTAACATAACGTAACCACTAAAATGAATGTAATGTAACTTTCACTAAAATGAACCTAACATAACGTAACTCACTAAAATGAACCTAACATAACGTAACTTTCACTAAAATGAACTTAACGTAACGTAACTTTCACTAAAATGAACTTAACGTAACGTAACTTTCACTAACATGAACCTAATGTAACGTAACTTTCACTAACATGAACCTAACGTAACGTAACTTTCACTAAAATGAACCTAACATAACGTAACTTTCACTAAAATTAACGTAATGTTCACTAAAATGAACCTAACGTAACATAACGTTCACTAAAATGAACCTAACGTAACATTCACTAAAATGAACCTAACATAACGTAATGTTCACTAAAATGAACCTAACGTAACATTCACTAAACTGAACCTAACGTAACGTTCACTAAAATGAACCTAACGTAACGTAATGTTCACTAAAATGAACCTAATGTAATGTTCACTAAAATGAACCTAATGTAACAACATTCACTAAAATGAACCTAACATAACTTTGACTAAAATGAACCTAACGTAACGTAACTTTGACTAAAATGAACCTAACATAACGTAACTTTGACTAAAATGAACCTAACGTAACGTAACTTTCACTAAAATGAACCTAACGTAACGTAACTTTCACTAAAATGAACCTAACATAATGTAACTTTCACTAAAATGAACCTAATGTAACTTTCACTAAAATGAACGTAATGTAACTTTCACTAAAATGAACCTAACGTAACGTAACTTTCACTAAAATGAACCTAACGTAACGTAACTTTCACTAAAATGAACCTAACGTAACGTAACTTTCACTAAAATGAACCTAACATAACGTAACTTTCACTAAAATGAACTTAACGTAACGTAACTTTCACTAAAATGAACCTAACGTAATGTAACTTTCACTAAAATGAACCTAACATAATGTAACTTTCACTAAAATGAACCTAATATAATGTAACTTTCACTAAAATGAACCTAACGTAATGTAACTTTCACTAAAATGAACCTAACGTAATGTAACTTTCACTAAAATGAACCTAACGTAATGTAACTTTCACTAAAATGAACCTAACGTAATGTAACTTTCACTAAAATGAACCTAACGTAATGTAACTTTCACTAAAATGAACCTAACGTAACGTAACTTTCACTAAAATGAACCTAACATATGATAATAAAAACCCACTCTAATAGACAGTTTATATTTCCATGACAGTTTTGATGCCCATTGGCATCCTCCTCGGTGGATACAGAAAAACGAATGAACCAAAACAAGAGGGAAAACAGTCCAGGGACTGTTAAGAAATTTGCAACACGGTTAGATCCTATTCTCCTGACACTGGAAGGGCATTTTCATTAAAGGGACCTGCTTATAAGTACCGTATTTTTTGTGTATAAGACGCATCCTTATTTTCAAGCCCTTTTTTCAGGAAAAAAATATGACCAACTGCCTAGTTGAGTTGTCAGAAAATGTCCGTTATTTTCTACCAGCAAGGCTGACTTTTGTTAAAGCCCTCCATCAAAAGTATGGTGATACATTTTCTTTCACCCATACTCATTATAAGAAAATAGTATTAAGTATACAGGATACTATACTATATGTTATGAAACATAAAAGTAAGTCATTATGCAATACATACTGTTTTTCTTGTTATTAGTGGGTTGGGAAGAGTAGAAACTTAGTGTAAAATTGGCCAAACCAATACACAGTCAGGAGGGACTAAGAGATGATGAATTTTTGTAGAAATCCATCAGTTCTTCTAGCCCATATAAAGGTAATATTATGACCTTCAGTGTATAGGGTGTAGGATAATTTTGAGCCCTTTTTTGGAAAAAAAAAGTTTCTTATACACTGAAAAATACAGTAACTTCCGCACAAATTTAAAACTATCTTCTTATACATAGGTACAGATTCTATTTTTTTTTTTCTTTTAACATATTACTTTATTATTAAATTTACTACATTTAACCCCTTAACGGGCCAACCTGGAAATATATATATATTTTTTTTTCAGAACATCACGTTTTAACCCGAAAAAATTTTTTTTTTGCCGTCGAGTTTGGATGGAATCGGATATATTTGTGTATCGTATGGTATTTTTGTGCATGTACATAAATATCCGGGACATCTTACTCCTGGCAGCGCCGTTCGCCGTACAAAACTGAACAACACCTACAATGTCCTACATAGTTATTTAGTTCAGAAGAGGGAGTTCAAAGAGGGAAAGTTATGGCAATGACATGGAAAGACGAAGAGGATGTATGTTTGTTATCTACTTGTCATAATCCATCTCAACAAGTTGTCACAACTAGAGGAGGACTAAAGAAGAGACTGAAAGTAGTTTGCGACTACAACTTTACAATGGGAGGAGTTGATATAGTGGATCAACATTTGGCTGACTATCCTTTGCCCAGGAAACGTGGCAAGAAATATTATAAGAAGGTTTTCTTTCATGATTCATCTAATGGATCTTGCTCTTTGGAACTCTTACCAACTGTATAAAGCAACTGCAATGAACCAGCAGCCACTAAGAAACACCTAAAATACAGGATGGAAATTGTAAATGACATCATTGAAATGTACCATCCAGAAATTCCTGCCACAAGACCTGGAAGACCCCTCAACTTCCCCTCACCCTATTCGCTTTGCACTGGGCCATTTCCCAATGGAAATACCTCCAACCGAAAAGAAGAGAAATCCTTCAAGACAGTGCTGTGTGTGTTCCAAGAAGCGTGATAGAAATGGGAAAAAAATTCGCAAAAAGTCGATATATGTGTGAAGTATGCAAAGTCTCCCTATGTATAACTCCATGCTTCAAATCTTACCATACAAAGTAACTAAAGTAAAGTAAATTTCCATTTTTTGCTGTCTTATATATTCATTTTTTCAATCTAAAGCAGTATATTATTGAAAATAATTTTTAAATATTAATTTTGGTAACTTTTTTTTAATGCACGTGTTAACACGGCTCAGTCCAGAGGGGCAAAAAAAGGTAAAAAAACTTAGTTTTATTATTCCTATATTGCATATTCTTGATTAAAAAAAAAAAAATATGCCCCAGAATGAAACGCTTAGTGAAAAAAAATTGATCCGTTAAGGGGTTAATATTGCATTATTATTTATTACAGAAATTATAAATTTATTGTTACATTGGTTATTACATTGGTTTTTTTTATACAGAACTTATAAACTGAAAAAGGTGAGAAGGAAACAATCCAGACACCATTAAGAAATTCGCACCTGGTTAGATCCCATTCTCCTGACACTGGAAGGGCATTTTATTACGGGGTCCCGCTTATAAGTGCATTCACACAAATTAAAACTATCTTCCTGTTCTATACATACAGATTCTAATATTTTGACATAATACTGCATTTACATTTTTTTAACTTATTTTATTACCTTTACACTAATTATTAAATTTATAATATTACCTTTATTATTACATCTGTTGCATTTATATTTATTTTCATATTTATTACTTCCATTATTACATTTATGTTTATTATTCCATTTTGTAATGTAAATGTAATAATGGAAGTAATAAATGTGGAAATATATATAAATGCAACAGATGTAATATTATAAATTTAATAATTAGTGTAAAGGTAATAATAATAAATTGTTAAAAATGTAAATGCAATAATAAGTGCAGTAATTATGTCAAAATATTAGAATCTGTATGTATAGAACAGGAAGATAGTTTTAATTTGTGTGAATGTGCTTATAAGCGGGGACCCTGTAATAAAATGCCCTTCCAGTGTCGGGAGTATGGGATCTAACCTAGGTGTGAATTCTTAATGGTCCCTGGACTGTTTTCCCTCTTGTTTTGGTTCATTCATTTTTCTGTATTCACCGAGGAGGATGCCAGTGGCATCAAAACTGTTGTGGAAATAAACTGTCTATTAGAGTGGGTTTTTTTATCATATTTTGACCATCATGTAGAAAAAAGGCATTTTTTTTTTAACCTAACCTAACTTTCACTAAAATGAACCTAACCTAACCTAGTTTTTCAGAAAATGTAAAAAAAATTAAGTGAAAAAAATTGATATATCCATTATTTTTAAAAGCACAAGGTCTAGTTTTTTTAAAAATTCATCAAATCATATGTACTAACGACTGCTATGAATAAAAAATCTGAATTCAGAGGCCCATGCATCTCCTAAATATTGACTATATACTTCTGTCTAAACAGTGGGTTTTATTGTCATGCTTTGACATTCATATTATGGTGAAAAATTCCCTCTATGAAGTTGTCATTGTTTCATAAGATTTCAAGTTTGTGTTTCAAAAATTACAACTCACCAAAACATGCAAAGATACAAAGTTCCACAACCTGATGTTCATCAAATGTAATAAGTACTTTAATTGAAGGACTCCATTTTGATAGGCTGATGCATGATTTTACTGTCATCTTGAACTTTTTAAATACAACTGAACATGGCACCAGGATTGAAACAAAATCATTATTTTTTAAATAAAAAAAAAAATTATAATTGGATTTTTAAAATTTAATTTAATTAATTATAATCACTTAGAAATGCAGAAAGTCTAGAAATTATGAGGAATATGCACTATGAAAAAAATCTTCAAGAAGTACAAATTTTTATTTAAATGTTCTCATTTATTTATGACTTATTGAATTCTGTCATTTTTGTACTATCTAATATTCACTATTATATAGCATTAATTGTTTGCAACATATTCCACACTCATTATGAAAAAGAATACCCTGCAATGCTTAGAAAATAACTGATATAAAAATAGTCCTAACTCACCCATACATAGTAAGATATAACTAAAATGAGATTATGTTCATGGAACAGTACCATACTATCCCTTGTCTGTGAGAAAGAAAAATCATATTTTGATTTCAGTTAGTTTTTCCTTATATTTTAAGTCAGTTTAAATTGCTTGATTTAAATTATTTCAGTCATTGCAACCCTTCATGAAAGTGATTGTGTTGTCTTTCTTCTGTTTACCTAATTTGGAATTATGTGGGACTCATGCTTATAGTTTTAATGTAATTGTAATCAATTCCATAATTTTGGGAGGAATTGTAATCATGGACTTGCTAGGTAATCATAATCAGTTCCATTTGTGATGGAATCATATCATATGTCTGGAATGAGCTAGTGAAGGCCTAGGCTATTCAGGCCAAAAAAAACTGAGATTGCATTGAATGAACTCTAAGATCTCTCTAAATACTAAGTTAAAATTAAGCTCAAAACTTAGGAATAGAGCTATTTTATACTTTATTAATAATCCCATAAAGTAAAATCTACGGAATTAATACTATAATCCTTCAGTAATTTGTAAAAAACTTGGATCATTGATAAATAAAAGGAAAAGAATGGGTGACAGGACAGAGCCCTGAGGAATACCATTATTAATAGCTTTAGGAGAAGAGCAGTCCTTATCTACAACTGTAGGTATAGATTGGCCAGAAAGGAAATTAGAGATGAAGGCACAGATTGAAGGATAGAAACTGAAGGAGGATAGTTTGGAAATTAAGGATTTGTGTAAGACTCTCAAAAGCTTTTGATATGTCTAATGCAATAGCAAAGGTTTCATCAAAATCCAGAGAATTGTGCAAGATCACCAGTAGTGTGTCCCCTTGTGGAACCCATACTGATGATCTGAAAGAAGATTGTGAGAAGAGAGGTGTTGAAGAATCTTTCTATTAAGGATAGATTCAAAAACTTCAGAAAGGAAAGATATTCAAACAGTTGGACAATAGTTGTGGGTTGAGAGTGGTCACCTTTCTTTGGGACACGCTGAATGAAAGTGAACTTAGTATAGGTTTATGTATGGTAATCTTAAGGAACATCAATTTTGCACTTACTGTTCTGCTCTTCTGAACACTCTAACTGCATGCCTTCTCCTTTAAGGAGAGCATGCAGTACCAGACTTTCTACACATTCTCATTCCTTTTCTGTCCAACTTTAATGCAAGGGTTAATTAATCTCTTCAATCTTTCATCTACTCAACCAGTCAACTCTGGAACAATCTTCCTCAATCCATCTTTCCCCCCTGTCTATGACCTCCAATCTTTCAAATGCAGTGTGTCCAGGCATCTCAAAGATCCTGGACCTTGATTTTGGCTCTCTTCTTCTACTGGAGTTGGGGGCACTTTTGTGGGCATGCATTCTTGGCCCCTCCTTCCTGCATTAAAAAAAAAATGAAATTCCTATTCGTAATAGTTCACTGTACAGTACTCTACAGTATAGTAATTTGAAGGAGTATAGTTGCGGGGTTTTTTGTATTTATATTTTTTTGCTCATAGGTGTATATTAAAAGTTTCAACTTTCATTGTATTATATAACAAATATGGATGGCATAGTTATTAGTTATATCAACTCAGTTGAGATGGGAATAGGAAAATTGTGATGAGTTAACCCTTTACTGCCCAAATATTTTGTAGGGTTAAGTTATGAATGCGTGTATTTGAAAGGTTACAAATTTGTCCTTTTGGGCAGTAAAGGGTTAATTTATTGCAGGTATCATTCTCAGGTAGTTTACTACAGTTAAATATATTTTAGCATTATTACTAACATTTATGAGCTGCATAGTTTTTCATAGCTGAGATTAAACATTTGCTATCATATGTATTTAATGCATCTTTATTTATTTCAGATTTCTTTTAGTGCTGTTGGTTTCTTTGTGTTAAAAATGAATGCACAAGAAAACATTTCCTCTTTAACAGTAGAAGATTTGCTTGGTCTCCTTAATTGCCCTCAGGAAGAGATTGTTAGTGAAGCAAGAAACTTGATAAAAGATCAGTTTTCAAATGTAACTGACAAATGGCTTGTCATTGGTCTTTTGGATTATTTTTTCTCTACTAATAGGTTTGTGGGAATTTCTTCAGTTAGAAAATGTTTATTCACTGTAAATTAATATTTTTGTTCATACATTTTTAAATTAAATTAAATTAAATTAAAATGGGCCAGTTTGATTACATCTTTGACTTTTAATAATTTTAACTCTTTAATTTGAGAAAAAGTCATGACTGTTTTGTAAACAAACAGTATGGTATCAGCTGAATCAGAGATATTTGAAGAATTCACAACATTATATAGAAAATATATTTTAATGATGTTAGAAGGCTATGCTAGATTATATTTATGCATTTGTAAGCCTTAAGATTCTTAAGTATTCAGAGTGCAGACAAAGGCTAAGCATTTAACATATGAACACTAAGTAGGCCTGGCCAAAGGTAGTCCTGAGTTTCATTTACGTGTAACATTAGCAAAGACAAGCTATCCCATTCTATTGGTCCTGCAAATTTGGTCTGGTCAGATAAAGAATGTGACTTGAAAGTCATCACATTTCAGACCAGTTGAGAATGGCGTAGTCATATAATGTAAGGGGTTCCAAAAAACCTTAGCCCCCCCCTTTGCAGCTTACATGTTTACTTATATCGAAATAGTTTTTAGTGATTATAAAAATATATAAAATTCTTTATTTATTGCAGGTATTAAAATTACTCTAGCTGATAAATTGATAATATAATGGCTTCTCAGTTAATTGGTGATTCGGAGAGGCAACATGTGTTAGATCGCATACGAGCAATAACATTTCGGGAAGCTCGTGATGCTGGAGCCACCTTTATAACACGTTCATGGGTTGCCAAAAAGTTGTGAAGAAGTGAGGACTTCATCAAAAGAAATTGGAATAAAACTTTGGATGAGGGTGAAATGGATACAACCAAATCTGGGTTCCCAAATTTGCCACTCTCTCAGGAAACAAAGGACATCATTGAAAGCGGTATGCGTAAGTGGAAAAACAGCTGTGTAAACTTTCTAGAGAGATCGAAGTGTTGAGAGGAAAGATCGTTAGTGGTGAGATCATTCGACTGTACTGTCATAGGCAAGGTTTAAAGCCTTGGCATGAACTTCCAAAGCCAAGAAAAACTCTACTTAACATCAATGACAGAATGTGGTTTGCCCATTATCTTGAAGATTGGGATGTGGATGATTTCATGCATTTAGCTGTCTCCAATGAATTTTTTGTTTACGTAACACGGCCTAACTACCAAAATGATCGAGTGTGGGCCACAACACCAGATGAAATCGATGACAATGAACATTATCGCGAATTATTAAAAAGTCCAGACTGTGTTGGCGTGTTTGTTTTGTTCACTGCAAAGAAGCTCATGTGGGTGCTGAAGCCAAATGGTCAGAGTTGGGATGGACAGTATTTTCGTGATATTATTCTATCCCAGCATGTCATTCCTTTTCTAAGAAACCCAAACAATGTTATGGATGTCGATCAGGTCACACTTCTGCACGATAAGGCCCCCTGCTTTAAGGTATTAGCCACTCAACAGTTGTTGCGGAACCATGAGATCAATTTCTTTGGAAATGAAGAATGGCCAGGAAATTCTCCTGACCTGAACGTCTGTGAACACATTGGATCAGTTATAAAGGACAAGGTTGAATGTCTCTTGTTTCAAGAACCTGCAGCAAATAGATTTTCGAAGGATACAATAATGCAACACACTGAAACTCTTTTAGCAAATTTGCGTAACGCTCAAGATCTATTCACGTCACTTTTGGCAAGCTACCCAAAGCAAATTCAGGCTGTCTTGGAAGCTAATGGCGGGAACACCAAGTTTTAATTGTTTCTCATTAAATGCAGGATTAAATTCTCTTTTGTAAGGTATGTTTAGTTTTACTGTACCTCTAATGGTTCAGCCCATGGGCGGGGGGGGCTAAGGTTTATTGGAGCCCCGTATGTTGTGCAATTTAGTTATGACTGGTAGGCTTAGTTTTACTTTCATTTTTTAAAGCAACTGCCTATGAAAGCTTATAAGGGAAGTTATGGTTCCTTTCTGTAATTAAAAAGCACATTTTGTGACTGGTCACCTTAAGTTCTGTAGTTGTTGTTGGTTAATAATAAGATACATTGAATAGGGCAGGTTGTAGTTTAAATATTGAACATATGGTATCCAAAGTTTGAGTAGGGGTCAAAATGTAAAATCTGAAATAAATAAATCCTCATTTAGTCCATCATCTTGAATAAATTATAATTTGCTTCATTATATATATATCAATCTGCAGAAATAGATGAACAGTCATGACTGTACATTTACAAACAAATCTTGTATGGTAACATGTCTGAGATTTGAAAGTGAATTATTCTTTGCCTTATATGTAATCTGTTTAGTTTGGGTATAAAAAAAAGGTTTGACAAATATACATATTGCCAGATCATGGCATCTTGGATATATTTACTTTAAAAAAAATGTCAGCCTCAGTTTCTTATTTCATGCATGTCCTTCAACTGTGAAAAGTTGCAGTAAGCCAGGCAAGGTGATCCTGGGTCTGCATTAATAAAATTATTGGTGGCCCACCAGATTTGACCCATGAGCCATATTTTGGATGTCCCTGATATAAATTAATAGAGTGCTACAGCAAAACATTTCATTCCTTAAATTGGGAGATTTATAGCATAGCTTACTTATGAGCACGATTGTACATATGATTATAAATTAATGAGTTCTGGATGTGTAAATGTGTGTGTAAGAAAGAAAAACATGGTGTTTTTGTTGTGTAATCCTATGCTATCTTTCACATAATCTGTTGCACCCTCATTTTTGCTCCATTTGAGGATGCAACAGATGAGGTGAAAGAGCAGTTTGGAGAGTTAGGAAATGCAGTTGGACAGGTGGAAGGTGATGGGAGATATGACTGGGAAAGCTGGAATGGAGCTGGAAAGTAAAGTGTTATGACCCTCATAAGAATGGAAATGGTGAAAGGTTGAAAGTGGCTTGTGTCGGTGGTAGCTCCTTAAACAGGGTTGTATATGAATATACAGGGTACAGAATGAGTAAAGTGAGACAAGAAAGAAGGTGGATTATATGTTCTTTCAGAGAAGAATGTTAATGGAAGTTAATGTAAAAGGAGTAACAGGTTTAAGTGTTGGGTTTTTAGATCATATGATTGTTCAATTTGTTAACTTGGAAGAGAGCATGTTTGAAAGAGGAAGAGTTGAGAGGACATTTCTCAAGAAAGGTAAAAAAAAAGTTGGATGGGCTAAATGTGGGAGACTGGTTTGGAAGAAAGGTGAGAATGTTTTACTGAATGTGTGACTCAAGAAGCATTGGAGGAGGTATGTGTGGTGGAAAGAGTTGGAGGGGTGAAGTAAGGTGGAATAATATAGTTCATTTAGTACATTGAGAAACAGGAAGCATGGGTAAAAGTGAATCAAGAGAGGATAGGGTTCGAAATATGGGATAGAAAGGGGGAGGAATATAGGGTTCTGAAGAGAAGGGTGAGTAGGGGAGTAGAGATAGTAACAAAAGGTAAATGAAGCATTTGTTACTAACAGGAAGGTGTTTGGAAGTCAAGAAATGAAAAATAATTAAGGGAGAGTGAAATGATGGGTGAAATAGATGTTCCAGAAAAGTGGTGCGAATATTTTTGGGAGTTATTAGGAACAAATGAAGAGTTGCTGAGATTACAAGTGCTGGGTGGTACAGGTGAAAGTGATAATATGAGGTAGTAGAGGATTTCAGAGGAGAAAGTGGTGTGATAAGGAAGTTGAAAGTGTGGATAATGTTTATGAGATGATGATGAGATATGGTAGAGAGGGTAGATATATATGAATGTTTAATAGCCCATGTTGGAAGCTGCTGCCTCCTATAAAAGCTGGATATGGTAGAAGGCAAGTGTAGCCTGGCTCTTGTAGTGTTCTGAAGTAAGGGGATCATAAGGAAGCCCATCTTGAGTATTGGGAAATAAGGGTTGGGGTAGGCGTAGTGTAATGTAAAAGGATATTGTCTTCAGTTCATATATATAGAGTGGCCCAAAAAGTGAACCCATTTTCAAGTGTAAATAAGTAACAAAGTGGGTACCATCAACTGGGGATACTTGGGACAGTGGTGGTAACTTGGAACATTTAGTTTTTGAGGCTTCAATAGCATTTTTAAGTTAAAAGGTGCTGAATTTGGGGGCATTTTTTATTGTTTTACTTACTTGTATATACAGTATAAAGTATCTAGCTAATTATAAATACCAAGAAGGTCACTATGTCCCAAGTTACACCCACTGTCCCAAGTATACCCAATAATGCAATGCATACTGTACATAGCCAGTCAGTATATTACATATTGACTGCTGGCATTTTTTAAAAACTCACCCTTAGGTTTACATTGGTCATTTTTATTTTTACAGCTTGAACTCAGTTTATGTGCAGAGTTAAAGAAAGACTTTAAAAAGTTTAAATCTTTATAATGCTACATAAGCAAGGAACATATTTGCCATTCTCTCTGCATCTCATACATTGTAATTATTAATGCAACAAATCTTTAATGCAATTATACTTTGTTTCACCTTCAAAGTATAGTGGGTATATCTAAAAAAACAACTAGCTGAACATTTTATGGATTTTTCACACAAACCCTTATCCTTGTTTAGCATTGTTTTGATATGCTGACAGGCATAAGTAAAGGTACCCTTATGCTTTAGTCCTAATAAATAAATAAAAATGTTCCCCAACACTCAAGTTCTTTAATGGCAAAACTCCTGTTTCAGCAAACGCATTTTGGATTTACTGATGGGAGCGCCTGAACCTCATTGCAAATACCTTCTTGAAAAGATCTCTGGAGGAATAAGGAGCGGTGGAGACCGATTCCGTTATGTCAGCTTATTGTTGTATGCAGTGAGCAGAAATCCCCCTCCAATTTGGGCTCACAAAATACCTAATGCCATCATGAAGGATTTGTTGGACACACTTTCTCCATCACGGGAATCTGATATCAATGTTTTGGTTAGTGGAGTAATGGTGTTAGTTTTACTTCTTCCCTCTTTGCCCCTTGAGTTCACTAAACATTTATTGAAAATATTTGAATGCTTTTGGAGATTAGTGCATTGGACTCCAAATAGAGAACAGGACATTGCCTTAAAGCCTTATTTACAAGTTGCAGTTTATTCATTATTTCATAGATTATATGCTCTTTATCCATGCAATTTATTGGCGTATTTAAGGGTTAATATGGTAGGTCAGGCCAAGAAATCTTGGTTTCTGAGCACACTGCGACCAATGTTAGAAAGAGTGCGTCTTCACCCTCTTCTTGTTTCTGAAACTAAAGAGACGGAAGTTTCAAAGAGCAGATGGGTTGGACTCGAGCCCAGTGACCTTATTCATGAATGTGCCAAACTTTGCCTCGATCCATTACAAGAAATATGCGAAGAAATGTACTTCAACAACTCTTCAAATAGACAAAGCATTTGCGAGTCTGTGGCTGATACCAGCGATTACATTATTTTGTGCTCTTCAGAGAACAATTTTTGGTCTCCAGGCGCTGTTCAATCTCCCAGCACAATCAACACTTCAGTTCCTCATACTCCAGTTTATGCATTCCAATTGTTAGGTAATCAGTCCACAGGGATTGCAGAGTCTCCTCCTGAAGCAGCTGTTGAAGCTACTCCTGAGACGACGCCCTTCCCCTCCCCTTCCCCATTTGTGGCTCCCAAACATGACTGCAGAACAGTTCCTCAACGACTTCCTAAACTCAAAACTTCAATGAGTGAAACTTCTCAGGAGAGTCGGCCTCCCCCCTCTCCCTCCTCCCCCATTAAGAAAGAGGGGCTTCCATTTAAATTTCCTTCAAAACACGGCCAAGACATACTTTTGAAGTCTGAGAAATCTTACCTTCTTCAAAACAAACTTCAAGAAATTGAGCGTCAGAGAATAGTAAGACAAAAAGAAGGGGATGTACTACTGCCTCCATCTTCAGATGGTTCTAAGTCAGGGGATGTTGGCAAAACGGGTTCAGCTCAAGAGGAGCAGCAAACTGGAAACGAAATATGCAAGAGGATTACGGAAGAAAGCAAAACTGATACTAGCAATGGGGATACTAAGAAAGAAGCTTCAAGAAAAAGGAAAGTGGCAGTGTATGCTGTTAAAGATTTTGAAAATCTGGAAATCAAGAGTGATTCAGATCTCTTTTCTGAAGAAAATGATATAGAAAAGGAAGCTGTAGAAACTGAGAAACCCCAACATATTATAGAAAACGATCGTAATGCTGAAGTGAGCGGAAAAGATTCAGATGATTTTGAGGCTGGTAACGATGAAGGCCTTGGTCTTCCATGTAGACAGTCGATGACAGAACTAATGAGAAATGTCAAGACCAACAGGTTAAGATTTTTAAGTCAGTGTGGCCCACCTCCAAATATACCATTGTTGAGTGAACTTGGAACAAAAAGAAGCGTGTCTCCTGCTAAATCTAGTAAGCCACTTTTCTTAAGAAAGCATAAGAGTAGGTCCTTCCCTAATTTGTTTTGTGATAGCCTTTGCATGCTACCAGCATCAATGCCAAAACGAGATTACACTGTATCTTCCCTTTCTCTCTCCCCTGTAAAGCCACCTGTTGAAACATTTGAAGAAGCGACACAAACGGAAGAAGCGCCGATCGTTGATCCCTATGAACAGTTGTTGGAAGTTTTAATGGTACCCGTGCATAGTCGAAGCAAAGAAATAAAAGAAAACAAAGAAAGAGATAAGCCCTCTCCTTATCAACTTCTAGATCAATTCATAGAGTACGGATGTAGGAATGATCCTCCCCCTTGCCAAGAAACAGGTTGGAATACATTAAGTGGGACTCTGAACGATAAAGCAGTGAACCATTACGCTCCATGCAGTGCCTCATGATGCTAGAACGATACAAAAGAGAAGTCCACGCGGAGCGAAACAGAAGGCTCTTGGGAAGGATTAAAAGGCTCCATTTGTTGCAGGAAAAAGACCTTGGTCTCCATAAAGAAAAGGGCGCAATGAAAGAAGAAATGCTTATAATGAATCAGACACTGCTCAAACTCCAAGAGAAGAATAATGTTCTTGAAAGAAAATTAAATGACATGGTCGAAAAGAGGACTCTGTTTGAGGTTCAAGAGAAACAGTCTAAAGCATCGTGCCAGCGGGATCAATTGAGGAAGATGTGTGATTCACTGCAGAGGGAAAAGTCTGCTCTCACCAGAGAACTCGAGAACTGTAGAAGCGACGTCCGCGATTGTCAGAGGCAGCTAAAAATACATTTACGTCATTCTACTGAAAATACTATTTTACGAAGTCAAGTGGAAGATTTGAATAAGAGATTATTGATAATGGGAGAAACTCAGCTTGAAATGCATCAACAGATGAAAAATTATAAAGAGTCTCAGCGTCAGATTCGAAGCAATGCTCTGGCTAAGGAGAAGGCTGTCTTTGCCCAGAAGATAGAGGAACTGGAGTACAAGAATATGGCGGAGAAGACGAGCCTCCAGGCGGCGATGTTTAGAATTGGTGAGTTGGAAAAAAAGTTGGCTGTGCAACACATGGAAAAGCAGAATCACCGTAAAGAGATAGAGTCGACGGTGGCTTCGTGGAAAGAGCGCTGTGATGCTTTAGAGAAGCGAAACAAAGAACTATCTGCCATTAACATCACCTTAGAGAGCCAGATGACTCAACTATTGAGATATAGACCCGAGAGAGAAGCTGAAGAAGGTGCTGAGGCCAGGCGCTTGATGGCACCAACCAGCAGAGACGGATTTCCCCTGCCAGTCAACCCGCAGGAATTTGAAGCGTTTCCTGAAGTTCTACCAGGCTCATACATTGCGCGTATGACGTCGAACGAGTTTAGATCCATTAGTTCTCCAAACCCTGATGAGTGATGAGACTTTACCCCAATGCACAGGATGTGGAATTTTCCAAGGACTTTGCTTGGTTCACATGATAGAAGTTAATAGAACTATATTGTCGTGACATTTATTGTCTGTGAAATGATGATGGGAAAGGTTATGATATTTGAAAGAGCGTTTTAATAACCATTTCGCCTTGAGAGAACGGCCATCCTTGTGGGCAGTGAGATTAGAATTGTTATATGTATTAAGAATGGAATAGAAAATTCAGTAAGCTATATCGAGGAATGTATTGAAATAGTAGAATGATGAGACATTGTATACTGGTGCTAAACTATTCCTACCGAGTTATAATTTAAAAGTTTATTATTATTATTATTATTATTATATTATTATTATTATTATTATATTAGAGCTCGATAGAAGCTAGTCATTTTGTATGAAGAAACTAAAACACATTTCCACAGAAACCATTTCTGTGATTACTCTTTCACTAAACACTCATGAAAATGATGCACACACATTTTACTGACAACTTCAGATGCTATCTTGGTCAGTTTTACCACGAGAACTTTTTGATGCAAATTGAATGCGTGTTTGGAAACCAAATTTTGTTGACTAAACTAATAAAGCCAATGTTGATTAAAAATAAAAATATTTAACAGTTATTTTAGAGTGATGTTGTTGTACAATTCAAATATAAATTATATAATAGTCTATATAGCACTGTAGATTTCTATTTCTATTACGATATATAGATTAAAACGGGCATTTTACTCTTGTGATAATATTACTGAACATTATTAAGTATAGTGTTTTTAATACCGTTCATGGATACAAATGTAAATACCTAAAACTAATAAATTACAAGTATTTATAGTTATATTAAAGAACCCTTCAGATATTTTCTGTATTTCAATTCTATAGTTTAGGAGGAGGAGGGTGGTTTTGAAATTGGCAATAAACTTATTTTGATCTACTTTTTTTATAAAAAACAAAATTGTGAAATTAGGAATTTTAAAACGTTTTGAAAAGTTAAAAAATGTTTATATTTGAATGTAATGTAATTAAAGCTATAACTGACTTATTTTTCTGACCTCTCATCGTTTTCTTTTATGAATGGAAATAAATTTTAAAAATAAGCTGAATATTAGTATAATTTTTATGTCCCCCAACGAAATAAATTTGGAGGGGACATACTGAATTGCGCTTGTTCGTCTTTCTGTTCGTCACATCTATAACATTTGAATCGAATGTAAATTGATGAAACTTTACGCACACGCGGATCAACTCAACACGAAGTGTCATGAACATGAATCGGGTTTCTGCATCCAAGGTCATGGTCACAAATAGAAGTCGATGGTCGAGGTCAAGGTCACGAATAAAGTCAAAGGTCAAATGGAGGTCCATGCCATAACTTTTGAACCGCTTTACATAAAGTGCTGAAACATCACGCACATCGATAGTTGTAAGATGTCTGGGCAAAATTTAAGATCCTACACCAAAGGTCATGGTCGCATAGAGGCCATGACTGGGGGTACAAGTAGCTTTTGAACCATGCAAAAAAACCGAACTGATAAACCACCTCTTTCTCTCGTACTCCACACACGCACATTGGTGATCAGCAGATGACATGTTTTGAGCAAGTCTTGAGGTACCTACACTAAAAGTTAAGGTTACAAATAAAGGTGGTCTAATGAAGGTCATTGCTATTACTCCTGAACGTCTCTACATAAATTGATGCCCCCCCCCCCCCCCCCCCCCCCCCCCCCCCCCCCCCCCCCCCCACACACACACACACACACACACACGGATCATCACATGATGTTTCGTGAGCGAAAATCAAATCCCTACATTGTAAATCAGTCGCTGGTAAAATGTCAATTTCTTTGTTTTTGTCAGCACCATAACTTGAACCACTCGACAAAAAGCTGATGAAACTTCATTCACGTAAGTATTCATTACAAGACGATGTATCATGAGCAAGAATCAGGTTCTTGCAACAAAGATCAAGATCAAGGTCACAGATATAGGAGGGGACACTGATGATGTTTCGGAATAGTTCTTGTGAAAAATATTTTGAAGGACATGCAGCACTTTGGAATACCACAAGAAAATAAGTACAAGTGGAGATCAGTGACAAAAGTAATGAAATCCCTAATAAAAGGGAATGATATACGGGGGTGCATAACTTTTGCCAAGGAGTCTGCAGAAGAATTGGTGATGATAAGTTATATTTCTCTCGGTCGACGACATCTATGACGATGAACATTACCAAGAAGTGTCGAAGTGGCCAGAGAGACTATACCCAATCATTTTGATAATTCGGTCTCCGAACAGTCTCAACAAAGAACTTGTCACTTGGTGCAAGATGCGATAAATCTTTCTTCTCTCAATCCTCCACATAATCACAAAACCACATTCGATCTTCGATGTTCAAAACTGTTTTTATTGCGTTTTGGTTGATTATGAGAGAGTTTCAAGCCAGCCCGCGCAACAGTTTGACGACAAGTGTGTCAACCTTTCAGCAATCCACTTTTGATTGAGAAATGTTCCTGCTTTCATTGCTTCACGGAATGCGTTGGCTCGTATCCAATCAATAAATCTCTAGTCCTCGTTGTCATTCACTACGTTTGGCATGGTTCAGCTTTCTTCCTAAATATAAAATGGCCCTAAATGGGTCATATTAGAAGGTAAAGCTATGATTTTTGTTTTTATGTAGGAAGAAAAGGCCAAGGGTAAATGCCGCAAAAACGCTCTTCTCTATAGAGAAAAAAGAGAACCTAAATCATGGTCAGGATTTTCGGGATACTTGGACACTGCATTTGAAAGATTGGAGGTCTCAGACTGAGGAAGACTGTTCCAGAGTTGACCGGTTGAGTAGATGACAGATTGAAAAGACTAATTAACCTTTGCGTTAGAGAGTTGAACAGAAAAGGAGTGAGAATGTGTCGAAAGTCTGGTACTGCGTGCTCTCCTTAAAGGAGGAGGCATGCAATTAGTGTGTTCCTAAGAGCAGTGTCCGTTATAATAGCGAGAGTAAAGAGTGAGTGAGGCAACATTGCGGCTAAGAGAGAGGGATGGAAAAGAGTCGGTAAGAGGCGGGGAATTGAGACGAAAAGCCTTTGATTCCATCCAGTCAAGTAGGTTATGCTTATGCATCACCCAGTAGATAAAAGTCTAACTGTTCTATGCGAGATTGCGAAGGTTGCTATGGTTATTCATTTCCTATTTCTTAAAATCATTTCAATTCAAAATAACTAAATAGAGGATTGTCGGATCATACGAGTATTATGGGAAGTTTTGCATGAAAGTTGGAAGGCTGAATTTGAACGATATGACTATAGTGTATAGAAGAATAAAACCATTCTGGGGTAATCGGGTGCAGGAATTTAAATATATGTAGGTCATATTATAGGCTATCTCGCTTTTTTAAGCGACGCAGATACATTATATGTATATGAGAAAGAGATGTTTGCGAAACGTGTGTCAGAACAGTATATAACTACTGTGTGTATATATAGATATATATTTTACTCCCTGGACTTGTAAAGTTGTAAGACATTTAAGCTGACGCGAAGATAATCGAAACATATCCTATAAAAGTGTTGACGATCCAGCTTCTAAAACGCTGCCACTCGCAAACTTATAATTGTACAGTAAACGTTGTTATGGTTCGTGATGGATATTCATGGATGTCACTGAGGGTCTTAAACTCAACCCATAGTTCTCCGTACTTTCGTTCGCAGTTATGGGCAGCAACTATATAAGTGTATAATGGTTGATTGGTTGATTTTCTTTAGAAAAAAGGCTATTTATATTGGAAATATATACAGGCTCAAATCATGGGATCAATAGATACACTCAATTTGATAACTTTCACTGAAATATTTTATTAATAATTAATAATAACAAATTACTACAAACAATTTCCTGCCATAAAAATCATAAAATACTTTACGAGTGGAAATAAGTTAGCTAAGGTTGGTGTAAAGCAGTGGTTCTTTACCTTTTTAGGTTGCGACCCAAATTCTGGTCGCGAGGCTTTCTCTGTGATTCATGCCTTCAAACAGCTCACTCGTAATAGGTAATAGGTACTTACGTATTAACGGGGGGCCACCGGCCACCACATATTGATGATTGGTTAGGTTAAGTTGTAATAATTTCGTTAGTTGAAAATTTCTAATACATCATATTTTTTAAATAGCAATATTTTTAAAAATATTTACAATGACATATTTCAAGTATTTACACTCGCAAAAAAGAGAGCGCATCTTCTTCACTTTTTGGTAGATCCCAAATTTTCATCATGAATAAGCCCCAAAAAAATTAATTTCCTTTCAGGAAATTCTATAAAAAAATATTTTAATAAATATTGCTATTTAAAAAATATGATGTATTAGAAATTTTCAACTAACGAAAATATTACAACTTAACCTAACCAGTCATCAATATGTGGTGGCCCCCCGTTAATACGTAAGTACCAGGTAATAAAATAAATAATTGACAGTAAAATGATTAGGGATAATATAAATAAATGATAAATGATAACTTAATGACCCAGTCAAAATGGCTTGGCGATCCAGGGGTTAAGTACCATTGAACTGTAAAGGCAACTTCTAAGTCTGTATGAGTGTTTCCATTTTCTTTTAGAAACTTGAATGAATGTTTAAATTTAAGAATTCCAAACAACGATTGAATTAAGTATTACAGATGCTTAAAATTAAAATTTAGAGTCAGAAACTACATAAATTTTCAAATTTTAAGGATGAGTAACGAGTCAAAACGTATTAAAAATAAAAACATTAAAAGTACATTGTTTTAAATTCAAATTAAAACTCCTTAAATTCCACACAGTAAATTAGCATTCACATAAATTTTTACTATTAGTAAATAAATACCCATTCTGTTTACGACATTTGTAAATTAAAAAAAATTAATATAAAGGTGCCCTTGTACTATGAAGGCAACGTTTATATATATATAATATATATATATATATATATATAATAATATATATATATATATATATATATAAGCACACCGGACAAAAAATTAGTCACCCCTAATAGCACCGATAGTAGGAAGTTCAAGATCACACAGAGGGCGCTGATGTAGCATTGGTAAGTGACAAGTAGCGGTGACGTAGCACACAGGATCAGATCTGTTTCATGAGGTGGTGAAGAACAAAGTGTGTGTTGGATATAGTCTGCAAAATGGGTCGTGAGGCAGACGTTACTCAGTGGCAAAAAGGAGCCATCGTGTTTGGCAGAGCCCACGGACACAAAATGTCTGAAGTAGCCCAATTTGTTGGTGTGTCAACGCGTACTGTCCAGCGAGTTTACAAAGAGTGGTGTAGTTCGCAATCAACTGACAATCGACGGCGTAACTGTGGCCGGAAAACAATTCTCGACAATAGGGGCCGCCGCCATGTTTCTCGTCTAGTAACTGCAAATCGTTTTCAAACCAGAGAACAATTGCTCCAAGAAACCAATGAGGTTCTCCAGCGACCAATTTCCGAACGGACATTGCGACGAGAACTGCATGCGATGGACATCTGGAGCAGGGTACCACGGAAGAGGCCGCTGTTAACAGCAAGTCACAAATTGGCACGTTATAAATGGGCTCAGAGGCACAAAAACCGGACTGCGGCAGATTGGAAACGTGTAATTTGGTCCGATGAGTCCCGTTTTTGTTTGTTCTCCAATGATGGGAGGCGACGAGTACATCGCAGGTCCAATGAAGCCTTTAATCCTGAATGCGTCGAAGGTGTTGTTCAGGCTGGAAACAGAAAGTGAAGCGCAGGAATAGACACCCACGGACTCTGGCGGAACTTCGGGACCGGCTGATGAACGAATGGCAGCAAATCGATGTTCAGTACATGCACAACCTCGTAGAGTCTCTGCCTCGCCGGATTCGTGCGGTTATCAAGGCCAGAGGCACCGTCACACGTTATTAGGTACATTCTGAGAGGGGTGACTAATTTTTTGTCCGGTGTGCTTATATATATATATATATATATATATATTATATATATATATATATATATATATATATATATATATATATATATATATAGTGGTGTCCCATAAGTCCGGCATCATAGGAAAAATAAAAAAAGGCAAAACAAAAGCTTTTATTTACAGAACGTGCTCAATATGTCCACCATTGTTTTCAGTACACAAATTCAGACGTGATACCCAGTCAGCAAGCACACGGTGAATGATGTCAGGAGTAATGGTGCTACATGCCCCAATAATGCGCTGCCGCAAATGTTCAACACTCCTAATTTTCCCTGCGTATACCAGCGCTTTCAAGTGGACCCAGAGATAAAAATCTAGTGGCGTGAGATCCGGGCTTCTAGCTGGCCATTCCACAGGCCCTCGACGTCCTATCCAATGACCAGGGAATTGTTGGGACAGGTATTCCCTTACTTGGGTGCTGTAATGTGCAGGAGCGCCGTCTTGCTGGAATCACGTTGGGAAATTTCCTTCTTCGTTCAAGACACTGGGAAATGCTTCTTCCTTGAGCATACGTAGGTAGGTGCCTCCAGTGACATGTTCATCGAAAAAGAGGGGGGCCTATGATGCGATCCTTCCAAATGCCACACCATACCATCACCCGAGATGCACCTTGTTCCATTGAAGAGGTATACCAGTGAGAGTTGTTTTGAGACCAGTAGCGGGTGTTCTATCGATTTACCTCACCATTTCCATAAAAAACAGCCTCGTCACTGAACAGAATGGTGGACGGGAAATTGGCATCCCGAGCATATGAATTATGGTTTGTAGAAATACAAAAATATGAATTTCTCCTATGATGCCAGTCATGGGACACCCTATATATATATATATATTTTTTTTTTTTTTTTTTTTTTTTAGTTCGGGAAGAACCGATTCGCCTCTATTTAAAGGGCATATCTCAGCGGAAAAAACAAAGAAAAAAGAGAGGAAAAGACAGAGGAAAAAGAAAGGGTGGAGGGGACAGTCGAAGTGGAAAAAGACCAAGGATGACAAGGACTGCAGGGTCGAGCCCCACCATCCTTGGGTGCTAGGGCCGGGAGGGCGCACATGAAACCTCCAGGAACAAGCACGTACAAACGAGCACAAAGAAGCACTCACCAGAGCACGAGCTTAGAACCCCCTTGCGGGGATATATATATTATATATATTATATATATATATATATATATATATATAATTTTTTTTTTTTTTTTTTACTCTGCAGCAAACAGGACCAAGGCACCCAAATTATTACAGAGTAATTGCGAACTTAAAAAAAAAGAAAAGTTAAGATAATCAAACATTTGTGAGCCCATAGTGGTCGTATGCTATCACACTTTTTTCAATCCATTACCCAAAACCTGTAACATTCCTATTATAGGAATGCAAGCCATTCCTTAATTAAAAAAAAAATTGAAATAAAATGTACAGTAGATTCAGTATGTAGCATGCGGAGGGTTGAAGTAAATTGCTATTATTATTATATAGTCTTGAAATATGTGGCGTTGTGGATGTGTATACAGATGAACGAATTAATTTCAAACCCAGTTTTGATGATCCCATACCCAAGCTTAATCTTCAGTAAGATTCCTGTTCAATTTATATTTAAACTTTAGACTCAAAATTTAAATTTTTTTTTTAGTTTTTAATATTAAGATTCGTTACATTAAACAAATGTTTTGAGTAACTCTGATGGTTCTGTTAAAATAAATGTTTACATAAATTTATCATGCTATAAAGAAAACATAAACTGACAGCTGGTAAATTTTGAATGATCTTTGTTATAGTTAGCGTCCTACGGGTCTAATGTTACATCTTATAAGAACTATAAATAAATTAAAATAGAGAGATATTCGCACCAACACAAATGCAACAAATCGCACTTTACTATTTATTTAATAAATTAACAATTAATATTAAGTGCTTTTAGTGAGGTGATCCTAGATTGGTCGCTCGTGTAAGCCGCTTCTCGCAGCGCGAGAGCAGCGTTCAGAACTCCGCGTCGAGGATAAAGGTGGAAGAGTAAAAATTTTTAAGGAACAAAGATCATGAACATAAACACTCCTGGCGAGCTAGTAGCATATCGCTGACAGAGCTGGGCAGTATTTAAATACATTTGTGTATTTAGAACTGTATTTATAAATACATTGTTTTTCATGTATTTAAATATAGTATTTAAATACTTTAATGAGTATTTAAATACAATGTTTGAAATACTCAAAATATAAAAATGTGATACTTTTACTGGTTTAATACACGTTCTGTACTAGCACAGTACGACACGTCGACAGTGTTAGTACAGCATGGTTCATGTTTCAAACGTGTCATTTCAATCAGTGTGTGTGCCACTCTTAGTCGAAAGCGGTTGATTTCTTTATCCTTTATCAAGCATTTTATATTGTTGTTTACTCATGAATTAGTGAATGCATGCATATGTTAAAATTTGTATGTATTTAAAATGTATTTACAAATGTATTTAAATACAATTGATGTATTTTGTATTTAGTATCTAAATACATTCGTAAAATGTATTTAGTATTTAGTATTTAAATACATTTCTCCCATGTATTTAGTATTTAGTATTTAAATACATTCAATGTATTTATTGCCCAGCTCTGATCGCTGATTCGGGAAGTTAGGGTGGAATCGAAGGGTGGGGACAGTGAAACGAAACCGAAATAAAACTGAATATGCTAAGATTTTTGTTAAAACAGCAAGAATGGTATACGTTGCTCACGTGACCGTTTTTTATGTTGAGTGACTTGACTGAGGCATTTGTAAGCTTACATCTCAATCCCAGCGCTAACCTGATAAATAGTACCCTTCGTCAGATAAGAAACTCTTATGGGGGCGAGTAAGTTTAACATAAACCATTTTAAAACTTTAAATGTCATTCATAAAGTGAAAACAGGTCATCAGAATTTTTAATCTAAAGATTCTATTCTTGATTACACCAACCATACAAAGTTTGATGGTACGAGTGACCCACCGAATGATTTGAACTATCGTCACAATTATTATTATAAAATTCCAGAATTAAAGCGCAGTTCAGAAATAAAGTTCATAATAGCTTAGTAATACATTAGGCTAGGTTAAGTTAAGTTGGTTGGTTAAGTTTGGATAGTAATTATGGACTCAAGTCTCCCAACTCCGTCTGGATTCTGGAATTTTACCAATACTTTTTTTTACTATGTCTAACACTTAATACCAGAAAATCAGCTCCGATTTTAAAAACCGAACAAAATGGTACGAGTTAAAAATTTTTATACTTTAAACTTTTCTTTCGTATTTTATAGTCTCAGATGAGAATTTAATACCCTTGAAAGTTTGAAAGGAATTCAGTGGTCAAGAATGATTTGGATAAGATAGCTCATTCTAACATAAAATGAATCTTTTCCTTTTTTAATTTACAGCTGCTTATATTTCAAGTAGTTTTTCTCCTGCATTTTGATAAAGCGTCGCATATATATATATATATATATATATATATATATATTATATATATATATATATATATATATATTAGTGATGGGACGATTGTCATATTTCATACAATCGCTGTTGCGATTGCGATTGCGATGTTTTAGCTTTAGCCTCACATAACGCTCATTTATGCTTTAAATATACCTAAACGCGTTACCTACCTCAGTCAGGGAGTTAAGTATTGATGTAGCTCCTGCTTCAGTCTGTGAGGAAAGTCCAGTTTCAACCAATGGCTTCAACTCCATCCGTGATTTTTTTGATACTGGTATTGAATATAGGCCCATAGGGTTAGCTTGATTTTTTAACATTCCAATTTTACATAGAGCAAATAAAGAGGTGTACTTATTGTTATTATTAAACCAATTTTTTATTCTGTTTTCAACTAATTCGCAACCCGTTTTCATTTCTGTTTTTGACTTATTTATTATTTATTTATTATTCCGTATTGTTGTTAGCTAAACTTTCCTTTAAGTACGCATGAAAGAGCAGCTTTCATAGCAACTTTTGTAGAGATTTAAATCTTTTGTTCACAATCGCAACAATCGCACTCATTAAATGCGATTGCAATTGCGATTGCGATTGTAAAAAATGTGCGATTGTATCGCGATTGCGATTGCGATGCATCGTCCCATCACTAATATATATATATATATATATATATATTGCTTCTTTTTTTTCTAGGAAAAAAGGTACCGGTACTCAAATTTGACGCTCCTAGGTTTTGTGAGGGCAATAACGGATTTTTAATTTTTTGAAAAAAGGTCGAGTACTGCGTACCGTCGTGTACCGCCAGAAAAAAAGCTATATATATATATATATATATATATATATATAAAAAAAATTAAATTACAAAATTGCACAACTTGACTGAATAATGTACATAATTTTGATTCGTTCAGCTACTGTTTTTGTTTGGCGAAATCCTTGATGAGTGAGTTGATAAAATTGCTTACGCGAATAAATGGGAAACTTTTAGTAACCACAAGAGCGCAGTTTTTATCTAAATTTTCATGATGAACAACTTCAGCACCGTTGGCCAATAACTTTTTATCTGAAAATAGAAGTAGTTCAGACCGTTATTGTTTAATTTTGTGGTCGTATTAGAATTAATGAAAATGAAAATGGTGGTCTTTCGCGAGCGAAATAAGTAATGGGTAATGTACATAATTTATAATTTTGAATGAATTAAATGAATGGTTGGTCGTTTTATTTTACGTCTTCCAACCAGGAAGGGTCATTGCGTGAGAGAGGCAATAAGACGAACATTGGGTTCGTTACTGTTTCCCATCACCATTTCTTAGAGTCTTGGGACATTTCTTGTGACCAGTGATGGACTGGCCTATCGGGAGTTCAGGAACTTTTCCGATGAGCTGGTGATTCAGTGGGCCGGTGGGGCCGGTGGCTTTACTGAAATAATTCTACGGTATGATTGCATGTTTGTGTATCACAATATAGGATCAAGATTTCTCAAGTGGAGCTATTTATAAATACACACGTGTGTGTGGTGGTGGGGGGGGGGAGACTAAAGTGACTGGAATTTCAAAGTACAGTAACTTTAAAAAACTTTGAATTATGTGTGTTAATGTGTTATCCAGCTGTTGTCAGTAGCCACAGCTAATGTTGATGTCTAGAATGCCTTTATTATAATTTATTGTGTGGACTAATGATTCAAAATCTTCACAGTGATGAGGGCGTGCAGCATTATAGAGTTGAAAAAAAATTGAGAAAAAGAAAAGTATTTTGCTAGTTTTATGTATACTAATAGATGTATAATTAGTAATAATTACTAAAAATATTAGATATAATAATGAATGACTTAGTTTGTGAGAACCTCAGTGTAAAACTAATTCTGAGCACTTTGTACTTACCTTTCTCGTATTGTGTTAATAAGGACAATATATTCTGAATAAAGATGTTCTGACTATTATAATTATATGATGAAGCCCATATTACTGTAACATTAAAATAAATATTAAATAGTGTGAAATACAGTTGTTATTTTTTTCCAGTATAATTGCTCAGTTGGGAGTGCGCCGGAGAGGCGGGAGGGTCGCTTCGAATAGTTTTCCCTGGCTGCTTTCCTGAGCCAGTCTGTCACTGCTTGTGACAGTTTATGACTGGGTTGAATTAAGTAAATAATATTACAAGAGGAAATATTAACATCATTCCATTGATCCGTAAAGATCAACACCGGTCTATCGACAGATATCAAATATTTGAGTGTACAATATGTCTGCGTATAAATTTTCGAGGATTTGGATGGGTAAGAGATAGGAAAATGTTTAATAATTCATTTCCATTTATACATAATCCTACGTCTATTTCTCACACTAAGCGAGTTAGGTAAAGTGCTTATGCGTCTACTAGACTCGAGTCATAGAAAAGCCCAGTGAAATAAACTTCAGTCCAAAGCAAGGATTGGAACACTGGAACTCATCCTTACCTTCTATTATACTTTCACTCTAGCTCCACTGCGTACAAGGTCGCACCATTGCTGGATAAATGATTTTTCTGACCTTCCTATAACTATCGAATCTAATAAATGAATGTTATGACAGTAAATATGACAGTAATTCACGTGCCTCTATCAGACTTCCAAATATAAAGTTTCTTTCCAATAAACGATTCCGCAAAAGCTGGTTTCTCAATGGTCGACTTCGCAAAAACTGAATCTCCTTTCGCTCCTGAAGTGTCGTGCAAAAGTCGAAAAGGATCGGGAGATGTCGCTCTTGGCAGTATTTTCGAAATGATGTCCATATCTAAATTATTGGCGATATTTTCTTTATCCAAGGGACGTATAAACAAATCGAAAGAAGAGTCGGAAGGAATAACAATTGAACATGCATCTGGAAGGGAAAAAAAATTGAAATAACCTTACTATTTATTTTCCATTATTTTCCGAAGGAAAAAAACGCTAATCGACTTATTTTTTATTTATTTATTTTGTTTTTACTTTAATTCGATTAAAATGGGGTTTTATCACAGAAACTTTTAATGCAGTCTTCAAGCAAAGCAAACAGCAGAAAAAATATATAGGACGAATATTCTCTCGAGTCTCGAGTATGAGAATGATACCCATAATTAATACATTTCGTTCCATTTTACTATTGATTGAGTTAATTTAACCCTTTGCCTGTCCCGTGCATCACATGTGATACATGCATCACATATGATACACAGAGCGCATCATAAATAATATTTAGTGTGATACATTCTATGATCACATATTACCCACAAACTAAACCAAATAAACCTCCTATAACCAAAAGTCTGAAAACAAGCATGGACGTTTGGACCAAACTTATGAAAATGCTTTGGACAGGCAAAGGGTTAATAAATTTTTTTGTTTGAGAACTTTGAATGGTTAAATGGAGTACGAAAAATCTTACTTTCGTCTGGCAAACCTTTTCATTAAATAAAATTCTAAGTATAGTTTGAGTTAACACCGTTAAAGAAATTCATCCCAAACATTATCATCATAAGGTGGAAATTTTAGTTGCTCTCGTACGATTTTCATGATGTTAATTGTGAGCGGACGAAAGTTGTAATTGTGGGATAAAACCGTAATTCTATCGCTACATAAAGATAAAAAGCTTAAAGAAGTGAATTTAAAAATGATTGGTTTTAAAGCGTCTTCATCGTGCGATGTAAACTTGTATAAGATTGTACTTCTATGTTACGTTAAGAGGCTATTATGGCTATAGATAGATCGTGAATGATCCGCAATAAAGATGTTTCGTTTTTTGTTTTGTTAATATTTCTTTGATATTTCTTCATCTACTGTTCTAGTTTTTTGCATTTTCTGAAAGATTACGGAATTCATAGCTACTGTGTAAATTATTTTAAAAGTTAAAAGATTTAAAAAAATATTTTTAATTTATTTTTTACAATTGCGATAATTTATTTTCTGCACTTTAAGCTTTTTCATCCCAAATTTTCAGTTTTTTTCAGTATCAGTGTTCAAATGTAAAGTCTGTATACAAGTTTTAAAACAAAAGCATTCTAATTTTTTACATTTACTAAAATTATTATGTCATAATTTAGGACTTATTTGGTGTGTGTGTGTGTGTGTGTGTGTGTGTGTGTGTGTGTGTGTGTCTTGGTCTTCTCGTTTCCAGTCTTCCAGTCACTGGAACGGCGGTTTCCATCCAGTTAATTTGTTTTAAAGAAAGCTTCTGTACAGGGTGTCCACAATGTCTTGTCACCCCAGTGAAATACTAACTGATTTTCGTTTTCCTTTTAGACCCACTTGAAATGTGTGATAACAGCAACTATACGATTGAACAACGCATATTGGCTTGTAACTGGGTCCATGAGCGATCATGTAATGACAAAACCACTGAAAATATTCGTGTAGACTTCCAGTACCGATTCAATCGTGCAACTCCTCCAAAAAGGACTCTGTTGAGATGGGAAAAGAAACTGTTCACAAGAGGAACTGTAAAAGAAACCAAGAACTGGCACGCCATCTAAGTGATAAATGGGTCTGAAAGAAAAATGAAAATCAGTTAATATTTTACTGGGGTGGTGACAAGACATTGTGCACACTCTGTATATACAGTACTTTACAGTATTAGTATGGTATCATTAAACTTTTATGATGTTAAGTACCTATAGTCATTAAATTCGTCATAAGCTAATTCAGTTAATATTATAGAGCTTTAAGAGTTTGCATCACCGTAATTTTTCTTACAACATTATTGCAAAAGTTTACCGTCGAGAGAAATTTTAGGTCGTAAACATTATTTTTATAGTTTCATTAAAGTTATAGGGACGGAAATTGTTACTGATTCTGTCCCACATGATTATCTTGCTTCATCTAAATCGGTTGGGAGTGAAGTTGGCTTCTCTCTGAAGTTTATTATCAGTTCCTAAAATAGAGATGATAGAGGAATATAGATTACCATCTAGGTCCAGATTATAACACAACCAATTAAAGTACATTGCTGGACTTAACTCAGAATGAGGTGGGATTTCCGACTGCGTATCTGAGGTGAAATAATTGAAATAACCACGCGAATTCATTAGTATTTGTCAAGTATGTATTTATTTCGGTAGTCTAAGGAAGTGAACCAGTTACCAATTTAGGTCTGGGATATTTTATTTTAATAACGAGAAAATTCCAAAAAATACAAATAAATCTTAGCTGCAATCAAAACCTTTTTGTACTTCTCAGTACATATTTTCATTCTTATATAAAATGTTTTGTATACCAGTGAATAGAGAAAATCGACCAACATTTTTAACTACATAACAATACTAAATAAATTAGAGTAAAAACCATAGGCATATATAGGTAGATTGAATGCTGACTTATTTAAACAGCTTTTCGGTGGGCTCTCCGCGATAAGTTGCTAGCTTCTACCTACTGTCCGAGAAAAAGTGAATGTGTCCGTACAGTGACGTCATCCTCAACATACTGAGAACCTTTAACAGAAGGGACAAGAATGCAATGTTTACCTTGCTGGAAACACTGATCATATCAAAACTGGAATATTGTTCAGTCTTCAAGTCTTAACTTTACTTACTTTAGTTGTGTGAACAACTATTCAGGAGTTTTAAAACAAAATTTGGAATGACGTCAATGTATCGACAAATTTTCTTTTTTTCAGACAGGTGGTATAGAAGTTAGCGAGTCGGAAAGATCTGCGGGTTTGTTACAGTCTGGACCCAGGGTCTGAACTTCCGCAGTTTTGGTTTTAATAGCAGATCTACTCTGTATACATCTGTGGTAAAAACTGTGAGAAAAAACAGTTGAACTTTACCGTAACCTTCCATATGACTGAGATCATGAGCCATCCACAGCTTCAAGAAAATGTAGTAAGGAAGTGCGGTTCCTTTCGCGTTGAAATTATTTTTTAGCAGATTTGGAATTGATGGGACAGCTGAAGTGCAGATGTGGATCAAAGCAAATAGAGTAATCTCGCAGGAGATGTTTGATAAATTCATTTTTCAAGAGATGTTCACAGTACAATAAAACTGTTATGAAACCTATTACAGAAGTATAAAAATTTATTTTATATTGCTAATTAGAAAATACGTGTATCTACTTTATATATGCAGTAAAATCACAGAATAACACGTGAGCTTATTAATAAGCAAACAACCACAGGGAAAAAGGAAAAAGAAACACGAAAAACGAGAGCTTTCGTGATATATTCACATCTTCAAGGACAAGATGATGTGAATATATCACGAAAGCGCTTGGATTTCGTGTTTCTTTTTTTCTTTTTCCCTGTGGTTGTTTGCTTATATATATATATATAAAGAACATAAGAAGCAGATAAAAACAGTTATAGTGAAAACACACACACACACACACGGTCCGGCCTTCACCAGTTTCGTCAGTTGATGGGAAACTAAAACAGCAGAAGAACGAGATACAAAACCACAAGAAATTCCGGTCTAACATCATGTCATCGACAAAACCAAACAATCGACAAGTTATTGTGGGTTAGGTTAAACTAGGTTAGATTAGGTTAAGTTAGTTTTTCATAGTGTATGTGTAGGTCCAGAAATTCTTCTGGTCACATTCTAAGGTGAGGTCGAATCCTTTTGCCAAAAACCACCGCTACTTTTGCGATAAGAGCAATTTATGACTGTCTTGTCAAAATAATGAAAAATAATCGATTATTTATGAAATAAAACGCTGAAGAATGTCAATTTTTAGTTAGAAGTCAAGTTAAATGCCTACTTTTGTTACTTCTCTGCAACTCATTTTTTTTTGTGATGTTGGTACTATAATCCAGTGACGTACAGTAAATTAAAAAAGTCCTGACATATGGTATGTAGATTTATTGGTAAGGAACACAAGTTTCACGGCAGTACCCTCTGAATCTGACTATACATATACAACATACGATATCTGTGCTTACGGTAAACAAGTATGTGACTTCTTACGTATCTTATATTGGAAGGGTGACAAATATTTACTTTGGTTCACATGGATCAAATAAAGATAAGCACCCCTAACCTTTTTTAGTTAGCTTTATAAGGCTAACTAACGAAAATATCACGACTTAACCTAACCAATCGTCAAGGGCGTACAGTTGACCTAACGATTGGTTAGGTTAAGTCGTGATATTTTCGTTAGTTAGCCTTATAAAGCTAACTAAAAAGGTTGGGGGGGGGGTGCTTATCTTTACTTGATCCGTTCACATTTCAACGAGTAAGTAGTAGTCCTAGTCTCAATGTTGCACAGATAATTTCCATTTAAAACGTCCCAAGAATGACCTTTTTTTCTTTTTAACGCAATTACTCATCATAAAGTCGTAAAATAAAATTTCTTTTTTAAAATCCTTATTATTATCTCTATAAACATACAAATATTGTTCTCATGATTTTAAAACTAATTTCTTATTTTAATTAAGGGAAGTGGTTGGTGGGTGGGACGGCCATAACTGAAAACCACGGAAATTTCCCGTCAATATTTAATTTGTTTTACATTTTCCTCGAACTTTAAGAGTCAAATTATGGTCCCTTTGCCCATGGCGTAATAAACTGGATTCACTGCAAAGAGAACGTTTATTAGATTCCCTGCAATGACTGTAATTTGTGAAACCTCACTTTTTTTTACTTCCTCTTGTCTTTGTTTTTCCAGTCTGAATCAATTTCCTTCGGAACCAACTGATGAAGTTTCCACTATTGAGGTTCCCAAAAAATTATCCCTTTTTAACGTACTCCACGATCTCCGTTGAAGCACAACTTAACTTGTAGGAAAGGAATCCCAACTGCAAAGTTTTTCTTCCCTATGGAGCAATAAAACAAACATTATATATATATATATATATATATATATAATGATAAGGAATGAAGCAATAAATTCTTCATTTTATAGCTTATGTAAGGACGCAATATATATATATATATAATTTGAAAAATTCCACTGCCATCAATATTTACATTAAAATAAAATATATACTGTATTTATGTATATAATATGTAAATAACGTTATATATCGTTACTATTATAAAAACAAATATAACTCAATAAAGTATGAAGAAATTATTTTGCGTCAAAACGTTGTTATAAAGAAATGAAAGTTAAGTTCAGCAATTTAGGCACAGCACAGTTTCGGAAATAAGTTCGCCTAAAAGCGAAATTTCTGAAAACGCAATGGAAAATTACTAATCGGCAATGATTTGATTTATTATTCTCTTATTTCCTATATTTTGCCGCATTTTAAACGATGAAAATCAAAATGGCGATTTATTCTCGATCCAATTTCATGCATAAATTATATATAAAAATAAATTTTATATTATATGCGGATGATAAATATCATTCAGGAAGGACAGAAACTAACACAGCGCTCAGGCTAACTAATATGGCCCATTGCTCTAATTCCTGTATTATTATTATTATTATTATTATTATTACTAGCATCATCGGAGTTCGAATCTTTAGTATCTTCACTTCGCTTATAGGAAAACGGTGTTACCCAGTGTGTTACGGACGCTGGCTTAGACCTATATGCGGATAGCAATTGGTCAAACCT